>PVHY01003005.1:0-93647 GCA_004024945.1 Uropsilus gracilis
TCTTCTTCTTCTTCTTCTTCTTCTTCTTCTTCTTCTTCTTCTTCTTCTTCTTTTTAATGAATGAAGGAAAAACTGTAGAATGAGAAGTGGATGAGGTAGTAGTCAGGTGAAGATGATCAAGGGAAAATGGTTACCACCTATGGTCACCTCATAAATAAAAGAACGCAAAAGTTCACTTTATTAGACCGTTCAAGGGAGGTAGTCTCATTCTTACTGGCTTCCTGAATTGTAGAAGACTCAATGTAGAAGACTGTACAACTGACCACTTTTAAGGTACAGAATATTTGGCCTGTTTCAAGGGTTCATCTCAGTTTAAAGAGGAAAGGAAATATGATGGCATTTCTGGCCCGATTTTAAAATATCCTCATTTATGTCATCTTTACATACGTTCACATTGCATATTAATTGTAAAATAAAATGTACTATCAATTTGTGTATCATAGATAGCACGAGTATATTTTTAATGAGTTATTTTGTAGTTCATATGTATTTTTAATTTCTCAGAATATTCGTTTTTGTTTTTTTTTTCTTCACAGAGTAAATACCTTATTTAGAATGAAAATACAGGGCACACGTTTTACTCTCATTACAAACCTAAATGAGATGAGGAATATTAACTGAAAATGGTATTTTTATAGCAAATAAAATGATATTTTGAGAAACTGAATATTCTAGGCACACTAAATATGGACACAGAATTTGCTAGATTATTCATGACTTCAGAACATCGTCATTTAATTGAAAGGAAAAAAAATGAAACTCAAAAGATAATATAACACCAATCTTATAATAGCTGATTCTATTTTTTAAAATAGAACAATATGAAAGATGTCAGAGAAGATAAACATCTATTTTGATGTCAACTCAGAATTATTGAAAATAAAATTAATAAAAATTAGTATTTTGTATATGCTCATTTTAACCCTAGCGTGTCTTAAGAGGAAATTATAGCAATTTAAATGCTGTTAGGTCATTGAGTACACTGGAAACAGGGGTCAATTGAGAGCAACCAACAATTCATTTTTAGATCAAGGTTCTAATGCTAGGCAATGTTCCAAGAAGCATTTCATTTTCAAATAAATTCCCTCCACTTGGAGCCAAAGGTCAGCAAACTAGCATTAGTTAAAGAGGTCTCAGCTGCATCAAAGTTAAATAACAACAAAAAGTCACCCACAGTAGTGTCTCTCTAATCCATCGATGTGTCCCAAGGGTAGTAGACCAAAGAAGAAAACAGATTTGTTAGCTGTACTAACAATAAATACTGTGATCAGCAAGCACCTTGCACCAAGAGCTGAACCTAAGAAGTTATTTTTTTGTTCTCAATTCAGAAGAAAGAATTCTATTTAATCACACTGAAACCTGTTGAAGCAAATGTATATATTTGGAATTGATCAATCTATATAACATGACATAGTCAATTATAGTAATACTTAGAATTTAGATATTTCACAGTAAATATTAGACACGTCATATTCTTTAAAAATACCTATTCTCACGATATATTAATCAACCAAACACATAGATTACTTTTTAGGTGAAATGCTTTTTAAAAGTGAAAAGGCTTTCTGTGAAAAGCTTTTCCATCCTGTTGAAAACATCAATAACACAAGCCCAGGTTGCTACTCTCAGAGAAATAAATATTGATTTCCCTCCTCCTTCCTTTACCAATGGCAACCATCTGCCTTCATTGCCCTGAATATTTTATTGTTTTATAATTGACAGATCCTGTTAGTATTGGACTTTTATTGTTTCATTGTTCCCTCTTCTCAAAAAGACATTTGTGTTATTTGTGTCTCTGTGTGTGTCTGTGTGTGAGTAGACAAGACAGAAAACTAAGGTTGAAATTAATCTAACATTCTTTTGAATGTAACTCCCTTGTCAAGTGGGATGTATCTAATTTTATCCTTATTACAATTGCTTTGTAGGATTTATTGGAAGCTAGGTTTTTTTTTTTTTTTTTTTAATTCCTTTTTAGCAAATCAGACTACAAATTTAGGCACATTTATGCAATGATTAATTGCAACCAGGAGCTGCTCAAAATATTTCATATGAATGACTTTCAACATCCCATTCTTTACTTGATTATTGACAATTGTTACTGTGTTACTTTCTGTAGGCAGGTGTTAGGATTATACTTCCCATTAAACATCTTTTGGGCAAATTTGTCAAGGTACTCCAATAGCTATGAGTATAGATTTTATCTCTTGGGTTTTGTTTTCTTACCAGAATAGTTACTAAAACAAATGGTTGTATTTCACTAGACTTCAATTATATATCAAATGGATAACTTTAATTGCAAATTGCAAAATAACCCAAAGCAACTGCCCAAATGTAGAAAATCATCAATGCATTCTTAGGAAGCCATTGGTTTTAAATTCTGGTTATATTTAATATTTCCAAAATGAAGAGGTAAAAGAAAACTATGTAAAATAGTTTATATTTTTTTAATTTACCATATGTAAATGTAACTATTTGAAGAATATTTTTAGAAATGCATCTGGCAAAATTGCATTTAGCAATTTTGCAAAAATCTAGTTTAGACATTTCAATAGTTAATTAATCTTAGATAGTTTGTAATGCTTTATACTGGAGTTTCACCCAAGGGGGGGGGGGGATCAATGCTAAGATTTTATTAGAATTTACTTTGAAAATTCATGAGAACATATGAAAGTTTGTTTTATGTTAATTCACCAGTTAAAAATCACAAATCATATTCAATAGTTTAAAGTGGCCATATAGTCCAAATGTACTTGTAAATATTCTTGAATAGATACAACAATGATGACCTTCGAGAATTAGACAGGGAATGATTGGAAAGGTACAATGTCTTGGCTATTATATATTGGCTATCATATATGATAACAGGAAAAAGTTGAAAGTGAGAAAAAATTATCAGAAGCATTTTTTTTCTTGTATAGACATTTGTGCACATGTGATTAAACAAACTTTTCTAGGAGATTAAAATCTAAGCATAATTGCTGTGCTAATACAAACTTCAAGCATGTGCTTATTATTTTTAGTATTTGTATAATTATTACATAGCTTCAATAAAAATATTACAAAATACATATTCTGGGAAATATCTACATTATTGTTAATTTATTTACTAAACATTATAAAACTATGAAAAGTAATTTAATTGTGAATATAAATTAGGCACAAACATCTTTGTCTTTTTCTTATGAATATATTCTAACTGGGAATGCATGTACAAGGCAAATAAAATGATATGTGATGCTTCTAATTACATATTATTAATTTTCATAACAACATTTTCTTTTCATCAGGTATTCATCAAAGTATAACTGTGATTGGATTTTCTATTCTGGAGACTTTCAAAAGTCCTTACAGTAAAATATACTCTATGATTCTCATTTAAAGTGTCAGTATATGCAAAATATTTAAAATATCAGAGATTAAGTGCAGTTAATCTCTAATGTGGGAGAAAATATATGTATTGGTATAGGTATACACACATACAGTTATATAAATACACACATTATATATACACTTGAGATTATATATACATGATTATATATGTGTATTTAGACAAGTATGCACACATATATAATCTCTTTTAAAATTTGAGTTTCTAAGGACTATGTTAGCTTACAAATTCCAAACCTATTATTTAATTAATTTATTTATTTATCTGTTTATTGCCAAGTTCTCATTTACTTACACATTTTCTTTTTCTTTTTTTTAAAAACATCAAATGATTTATTTAAATATAAATTTTGCATCTTTGTAATTCCCGGGATTCACCCCCCACCTTCCCTGATCATTCCCCCTATGTCCCACCTCCTCACCTGGAGTTGTGTACTTCAATTTGGTTGTTAGATTTTTGTTGTTGTTGTTTTTTACTTTTCTTCATAGCTTTTTGTTTATCTTTCCCAAGTCCCATATAATAGTGAAACCATTTGGTGTCTGTCTTTATATTTTTGACTTGTTTCTGCTAATATGATTTCTTCTTGGTGTGTCCATGTTATCATAAGTTCATCTAATTTATCATTTTTAATTGATGAATAATATTCCATTCCAATATACCATATCTTTTTCATCCAGTCATCTGTTTTGGGACATTTGGGTTGTTTCCATGTCCTTGCAATTATAAGTAGTGCTGCAATAAATATGCGGGTGCAGGTGTCCCTTTGTACCCATACTGAGGTCTTCTTTGGGTAGATTCCCAGAAGAGCAATTGCTGGGTCATAGGGTAGTTCCATTTTCATTAGTTTGAGGGTCCTCCATACCACTTTTCACAGTGACTGGACCAGTTTACATTCCCACCAGCAGTGTAAGAGTGTTCCTTTCTCTGCACATCCATGCCAGCACTTGTTCCCTGCTTTTTTAATGTGGGCCATTCTCACTGGTGTAAGGTGGTATCTCATTGTGGTTTTGATTTGTATTTCCCTTATTTCTAGTGACATTGAGCAATTTTTCATGTGCCTGTTGGCCATTTGTATTTCCTCTTTGGAGATTATTTATTTAGCTAATATTAAAATTTTATTTTTTTATGTATCTGTAGATATCCAAATTCAATACTCACTTATTCATCTTTATCAGGAAGTTTTAAAGTCATTAAAGAATTATATGCATTTAATTAACTTAAATACAAATATTTTAACATTTTTAAATTCAAGGTAAGAACTTTGAAGTTTTTTACCATGGCATTAATAAACATATTTAATAAATCAGTCAACTATTCATTATTGCTTGGATTTTGCTAAACTGTTTTCAAGTAGTCAAATAGTTTGATATGGCATTAAGCAAACATTACTATATTTTAAATGCGGTCTAATCTTGTAATGTTTACATTTAAGGGAAACAGTTTTTTTTTAAAAAAAACACATTTAAATATATGTAAGCTATTGTATTTTTTTCATGTTTATATTTTCGAATAGTCAGATTTTTGTTTGTTGTTCATTCTCTGAAGTATATCTTTGCAAAATGTCTATGCAAGCATGAATCGAGATAATATTTAAATTACTTTATTGAAGTGTCTAAATAAACACAGAACTTGATAAAAAGTACGTTCAGCTGAAAAAAGTTGACAGAATTTTCAAAAGCTATGGCTCAGGAAATAAATATACTTTTGGAAAAGTATTGTGTTCTCCAAAAAAATGTTCAATTTTTTGTAGCTATCATAGGTCAAACTCAAATCTCAATCTAAGTAAGAACTTTCCAGGATGTTTAAAAATGCAACCAGTGTTTTTTAGTTTGCTCAATAAATATTATCTGACTTTTGCTTAATGGACTATAAGATAACAAAGTCATATTGATAGAATTTTAATTTGCCTTTGTGTGACTTAGATTGTTGCTTTTTCATGTTTCCCTATTTTATTTTCATATCATTACAAATGAACCTATGAAAATTCAGCAATATTATATGATATTACCGCTGAGTCAAACACAGTAAATTAGGCAAAATTAAAACCAAAAATATTTCTACCTCTGGAGAAAATAGTGTGCTTCAACATCGAAAGATAATAGTAATCATAAGAAATGAGTATTAGTTAAACCTGTGCAAGTTTGGGGAAAATGTCACAATCCATGTGTTATCACCATGTGCTCACAAATGCAAGACACAAATTAGATACAGGGTGCTAAAAACAACAAGGTTTATTTATGAAGGGGTGACTGAGATAGTAGAGTTTCTAAAGCCACAAATAGAGTGTCATCCTACCCCAGATAGTGATCTAAGTATCCGATAGTTCAAATCCAAGATGGTCCCCAAGGAATAAAAATTGAGTAGTTTTGCCTCTACTGCATTTCCAATCATTAGAAGAGGGGATGACAGAATTTGAATGGCAGTCCCACCAAAAATGAATCAATTGAAGAAAACTAGCAAAACTTCTAAAGTGTTGTTAACAAAAGAAAGGAAAGAGGAGTGATTATTAGAGGCATTAAGTGTGAAGGTAAAAATATAGCACAAGTTTGGACAGAATGTCTATGAGTTTTTCATTCTTTTTCTCATGTTCAAGAAATCTAATCAATTTATTTTTCACTGAAAATTAAGAATTGAACTTGAAAACTAAAAGTTTTGTCTGCTGAAGCACAACTGTTTTCCACAATTAATATATGACATCAAATATATTTGTTTTCTTAACAAGAAGAATTGTAGTTTCCACAGTTTATGAGACATAAATAGTCATGTGTGTATTTTTGATAAGAAAATTAATAGGATAGTCATTCAGTGTGAGGAGAAAGTATCTTTTTAAGAATCTTTTGATGAGAACATTATTAACTTCAGTATATTATTACGAAAGAATTCTAGTAAATCCTTAATCATCAAGTACGATACTGCATTTAAAACAGTCCTCAAGATGTCATTGAAAATAACACAATTATCATTTAATCAGCATATTTTCAATGTTATTTTATCTCCACAACTTCCTTGGTTAGGAATTTTCTCATAACTCATAAATATAATTTGACCTTACAATGTCAAGGATAACTCATGAATAGAGGTTACAAGGGAATGCATTTCCATTCCAAATGCCCAGAATGAATATTACTAAGAGGGAAGATCAAAGGGTTCTGGCTACACTGACCTAACAGTAATGTTGCTAAGATGAGCAAGGTGATCCACTAACGAAACCTAATCAGGTATGGAGAGTTGGGAGTTCTAGACAGAACTGATTCGGTAAGGTTTTGTTTTGTGCATTAAATTCTTTGCCCAAATTGAAAAGGGAGAAGCTTCATACCTAACAGCCTCCAGATATGTTCAAAGAGGTTTTACTAATTAAAAACTTTATTTTACTAAAAAAATGTTAAGAACACATGCGTTTAAGAATCACAAACTTTTCATATTAAACCCTCAGCATATGCTAATATGAAATAGTTGCCCTTATGACATACTACTATTTTTTTTTCTTCCTGAACAAAGTGTAAAATACACAAGAACAAAAACCTACAATAGTATCAAATTCCAGAGGCTCATGGATTATTCTTTTTATTTTTGCATCTCCTATTCTTGACAGGAACATAAAGCTATTTTCTATATTTTGTACAAAGCTTAGCATAAATATATTGAAGCACAGTGGATTATTCTATTCTTACTGGAAATGTGAGCCACACTTCCTTTCCAATATGCTAGAGTACGCTGGTTTATGGTAAGCATGTTCTTTAACAAAGAAAATAAATCATTTTTATGGGAGTTGCCCTCATGTTTATTTCAGTGGGCAAGATGCTGAGAAGAACCTTATGCGCGGTTACATGGTTGAAACTGAGGAAAACTTCCTTTTGCTCTATAGCAAATCACTATAATATGCATTACTCTATGATTCTCTCAAGTGTATTCCAGTACCAGGAGATTTGTGTAGTATGGTGGGTTAATGAACTAAACCCTCAAATTAAAAGATCAGAGTTCTATTTACTTGTGTGCTGTGTATTTTATGTGTAAAATAGGAGATAATTACTTTGTGCTATTAAGTTGCTTTTTCATCCTCAATCAGCTTCTGGTAATGTCTAGTTCTCCAAAGTGAGGTGCTTATCCACTTTAATGTGTAACTGAACCATATCATCTTGAAATTTTCAGCCACATTTAAGTATTTGGGAGTTTAAACTCATGATACTTTGAGAAATGAGGCTTGAGAAAAAACAAAACAAAACAAACAAACAAACAAAAAACCAAAAAACACCAGTTTTAAAAAGGATTCTTACAACCATGAAATTCTGACAAATAACATTTAGATAAAGTCCCCATGAATACATGACATATAAATAAGTAAAAGTTCTTTTTACTTAATTTAGAGGAAAATAGTTAAGAAATATATGAGAATTTGCTTGACAGGTAGCACAAAAATATATTCCAACATCTGTTGATCAAAAATTTTTTTCACTAAATTGTTTATACATAAATAACCTCAAAATCAACACAAATTTTCATTTGATTTTATGAAAACTACTTCCATTAGAAATATATACAGATATATAATATATATTATGTACAGATAATGGATGGATGGATAGATGATAGATAGATAGATAGATAGATAGATAGATAGATAGTAGATAGATAGTAGATAGGTAGGTAGATAGATGATAGATAGATAGATAGATAGATAGATAGATAGATAGATAGATAGATAGATAGATAGATAGATAGATAGATAGATAGATGATAGATTGAGTAGGTTTCAGCTTGTTTTATGAGTTACTTCTGATTTTTGCTTGAGGTTGCTGAGACTAGTATACGATGGTCTATGTGTATGACTGATTGGATAGTCTGATCACAGAGCTATCTGAAGGATCACATTGTTACTCTCCTCTCCTCCTCCTTGTCAGATGTCTTTTACCCCTTTATGTGTTGTTCTGTTGCTTCATAATGACCTCTGTTAACACTTTTTTCATGTGTCGTCTTGATGATGATAAATTATTTTAATTTTTTGCTTTTCAGTGAATCTGTTTGCCCTTCCTTCTACCTTGAATGTTAATCTTACACAGTAGTCTAAGCTGGAAATCACTAAGAAGTATTTCAAATATGTCTTCTCACTCCCTTCATGCTTCTGATATTTCTTCTGAAGAGTTTGCTGAGAGTCTAACTGGAATTCTAAACTTTGTTGATATATTATGTGTTCTATCCTCGCCATTGGCTCTCAACAGTTTATTGTATTTGTCTTGGTGTGTATCTGTCTGATTTTATTTTCTTTGAAATGCTTTGTGTCTCTTGGGTTAAAATCTCTGATTTGTTTCCCAAACTGAGGTAATTTTCACTGAAAATCTAAAAAAATTATATGCATATATATTTTGGGTTTTTTTCTCATTTTGTTCTCCTTCTGGGACTTCTAACATAAGAATTTTAGACTATTGTGGCAGGTTAGTTGGGCCAGCTATGCTGTGCATGAGTGTCACCAGAGACATGGCAGACGCAGCATCCTAGGCTCTCCAGCCAAACTGAGTCACACAATTTCGTGCCAACCCGTGTCTTTTTCCTTAGAGCCATCCTTGTAATAGCAGCTGCTTTCCTCTATGGTTATGATCCCAAACCTGCAGGAAATCCCATTAAAACATAGTCGAATACTGTCTTGTAACTGACTTCCCACAATGGTATGCTAGGAATCTCAATGTTAATCTTACTCAGAGAACTACAGATTCCAATATAGATTCTATCCACCATGCTAAATCTGATATTGTACAAGTGGTTTGAAAATACGAAAACTTAAGGACAAAATATGTGTATATGTAACAAAATATCAATTGCATCAAGAAATCAAATGGTGAAAGTATTTCCTGGGAATATAATTATTGGAAGAAACTTGAAATCTGAATTTTAAAAAGATTTCACCTTTTGATTGTTGCAGAACTATTCCCTGCACCTGCAAGAGCACACAGCAAATATCAGATGTCAGTTTTTGTAAATTCAATTATTTAATCTAAAATTTTATGTTGTTTTTTTTCTGTACAGATATGTGGGTTTATGTTTTAATAGAATTTGAAAATTATAATTACCTATAAAGCTGTGAAGAACTAGAAAAATGACTTGAAAAACATTTCCATGTATCCAAGATTTTTATATTTCTACAAAAGCCTACCAAACAAAGGAATGCTTAATGTCATTTGACTGACTACATAAAAATTGATAAAGCAACATTCTGGGTCTGGTTTGTCAGAGAAAATTTTCTTGCTTAAATAGAATGTAAAGCTTCTTCATCTACACTTTAAGATACTCAGTGCTTAGAAATAGCTAAAAGCAATTCATGTGCTCCTGTACTAGATCGTGGCCAGTGGTTTTTATGTTAAAATAGTTTGTCTTTAATCTTGTAACTATACCTCTTTTATGTAAACCAGATATATTTTAATACTATTTTAAATTAAATTTCTGTATGTGTTATTTTCCACTAAAGTCTTAAAATGTAATGTAAAAGAATCAAATAATCATTTAATAATTTAAAATAAAATTATTTTCTATTATCTCCATATGGAGCAGTCTATACTATCACAGCTATAATGTTTTTAAATGAATGTTTTACTCATTGAGCTATAAAAGATATTTAGTTTACAGCTTTGACAAAAAAACAACCAAAATATCATGTAGATGTCAATGAATTGAGACCAAAGTTATTTTTCTTGGAGACATTCCTGATTGTTAATCTAGCTCATTATTTCAAATGGCACATAATCATAAATTCAAGCATTTATTAATAGTTTTCCTTCATGTCAAATTATTGAAGTTTAAAAATGTCATTGTATAGTCATTCAACTGATTTTTTTTTTAAAACAAGGTTTAGGATCACTCATTTATACTTTGGTACTTAACTACATGTGAATGTATGCTTTACATGGGAAACAGTTCATAAAAGTTATTTATACTATACTGAAAGTCACCTTAAGAATCTACAGGATTTATAACATACTTAAAGTAATTATAGGACCAAAGAAAAACACCTTTATCAAACTCTGGTCCTCTGTGCTTTGCTTTACCAAAATACCTGAATATTTGGAGAATATTATTGTAACTCATGACTTTGGACACATGGGGAAAATATGAATTTTTTCAGGAAAACTGTAATTCAGGTTTTGGCTATTCTAATATTTGCTTTCTAAATTTACTATCTAACAATATTAAAATTGCATAGTACACTAATATTAGTGAACAGCGTGTATTTAGATAAATTATGGCACCATTGCTCCATCACTGAGATTTTGACACATTAATAGTTGCACAGAACTGTCATTTTGTTGGTTTTTTTCTTATTACAAGATATACTTTACTGTAATTTTCAAAATATTTTGAATGATTTGCTTTCAGAAAAAAAATTATCCTTTTTTCATTTAAAAGTGATTTTCCTTTTTCCGTTTATATGTTCTTTGACATCTTGTTATTGAGCTTATTATTATTCTCCATTATTTGATTTTTTTTCTGTTGCTATGATCCTCCATTATATATATTTTTTAAATCTGCTATAGTATTTCTTAGTTCTGTTACCTCTAACGGTAACTGCCTAATTATTTTCTCTGTCTTTAATCTGTTGTTGGCTTATATACTCAATGATTTGAGTACCATAAATGTCACAATTGTTACCGTGCATGCCTTTTCATTCATATTTCACAGTTCTGTTGAATTGAGAACTTCTCAAGATTATGTAACTCCTGCATTGTGATTGTGTTCTGTCTCTTCACTTTCAGTTTTCACATGCTTTGATGAGTATAGACTTTCCGATGACTGACTTGGTATCTGATCAAATAATCAGAGAACTGGTTTTAGTCAAGGGTAGAAAACAAGTTAATGATTAATATACTCTGTGCTGTGGATAGCAGATTGTATGATAGGGATCTACAATAATCCCTAAGGTATATTTTAATATGAGTGTTTATTAGAACTTATTTCATTTGAATTCTTAAAAGAATTTGCCCTTAATAGTTGGTCTAGATGCTTAAGATCCAGAGAGCTTAAGTTTTTCAGCCAATGCATTACCAAAGATTTCTACGGCCTAATTTCTGTAAGTTGTAAATTACTGAGACAGTACACACAGGGTTAAATTAGATGTTTGGAGATGATATAATTTTTCTGTATTATCTACATGTATCGATAAAAAACTCATGGTTCTAATGAAAGGGAAATAGGATGATCAGGTCAGAAAAGGTAACAATAAGACAGAAGCAGTCAGTGAAGAGTGATTATGCTATGCTGCTGGCATTGGAGAGGGAGGAGCAATGAACCAAGTTATGCACATTATCCCTAGAAATTGGAAGACACAAGGAAGTGGACTTTTCTATAGACACTCTGAAAGGAACTTGCCCCAGTGGTATTTTTATTAAACCTTGTGATAGTTTGTCACAGCAACAATAGCAAATGTAAATAGCACTGTTCACTCTACTTTCACCAAGCCCTAACCCCTTAAACACTTTGTTGTGAATGTAAACTGTGAGGGAAAAAATGGGAAAGTATGAGTACTAGTAATAAAGAATCATTATGAAATGAATTAATTTTGAACCTCCTTAATTCTAGCTAATCTAATTGAACATTAATTCTAACTACTTAATTCTTATATATGGAGATATACCTATGATATATATCTCATTTTGCAATTGATGTTCAGTTTTTACTCTTATGTTTTATCTCTTTACACACACACACACACACACACACACACACACACAAAACACACACACACTATAGCCAGAAATGCCAGTGTCAGATTGCCTGATGCTGCCAGAAGTCAATGAACAGAACAGAATTAGGAATTGAACCTGTGAGGCTCACTTTATTAATGCAAAGTCAGTGATCTAAGTGATTGGCAAATACCATACTCCCCCTCCTCCCCCCTCCCAAGAAAAAAATCTGACATCTAAACTGGAGATGGCCTTTTTCTAGTGAGTCAAACAAAGATGGTCATCAGTAAGCAGCATATCACAACAGCCCCTCCCAGTTGTAGTCCTGGCTTTGTCATGGTCAGTCCACAGTTTGTTGCCCTATCCATTGTCATCTAAACCAGGCACAGCCTGTTTTCTTTAAGGCATCAACATCTATACATCCTTAGGCATCACTGGGACAGGAGACTCAATTCAAAATAAGATTTTTAGTCAAAGAAAAAGAATCACTAATCAAACTATATTTATGTACAGCCTTTGCTGTGTGTACATGCCAATTTCTATGCTAGCTATGGGGTCCATTCTTTGCTCCCTAGACCCATTACAACCACAAAATTTTCACACTATGATTACCTCCCCTAATGTATGTGCTTTTTATTATATTACTGATTCAATACCATGTTGGTTTTTTCAGAATGGAAGGAAGTAGAGAAGCTATATTTTTGTAAGTTTTATAATGTAATTCATAAATAATTAACTTAAAATCCTATTTTAATAAACGAATAAATGTAGTAACCAGATTAAAATAAACCTGGTCCAATTGTTTTGGAACTTCATATATAAAATGAAGTCAGAAATTTTTATAGAATATGCAAAGAGGATCAGTTCCATTACTATTTGAAAGGAAAGAAAATGACTCTGGGTCATAAACTCAAAAAATTATCTTTCAAGCATATATGAATTTTGTGCTATGCATTTTTAATCATGTCCAACAAATCCCTAAAGTTTGTCCTTCTATGAAATAAGAAGTCATTTCATACTAGTTCATCATGTATCTAAATAAATATATATACATATATATAATCCTTGATATGCAATAGAATGTTTTGATATTTTAATTTATATGGTTTCATTCTTGATAATTCTTCCCTATGCAAAACCCTTCTTCACAATATAGACTATGAACCTGAGACTTATTAAAAAGTGGAATTCTTGATTTCCAATATCCAAGTAATTGAAACTCATTAAATACTCTCTTGAAAACCAAGTATTTTATTTCAAGAGTCAGATATTGTGAAAGAGACGTGCTTTTAAATTCCAAAGCTGTGGAGTCTCAAAAGTCCTGTAATAAATTTTATAGTATAAAAAAGTGCACATGACAATCCAATACTTATTTTTTTCTTAAATCTCAAAGGAAAGTGACTGTTATCAACATTATACTGTAACCTAACTTAGAATTCATGACTATCTCACTTGGGGATATTTTCAACTGAAAATGTCACAAAATCTACACCAAACTGCCTTAATGTGAACATATTATTAATGCACGTATCTGAACCTCTGGAAAAATGTGGGTTGCAGACAAGAATGCATTAGCCCTCTCTTTGTAGATATCTTTTCATACATACTTCATTTTAACACCAGCTCTCTTTCTTGTTAGATGTTGGTTGCCTGCAGCTTTTAAGGGTTATATGCTTTTTTATTTTTATTTAGCCAGCTGTTAAGGGCACTTTATCTTTGAATTGCTTTTTAGAACAGAGAAACTTCTATAATCTTCTACCAATTAGAAGCCTTCTATCTGACGGGATCATTTATGCTGAAATAGCACTGTGATCAATAGGAAAGACTGATCTGCTATTTAACTGCTATTTAATATAATAAATAGTCAAATGGAGGACAAAGTAGAACTGGAATCAAGATCTAATGCTCTTTTGAAAGATGAAATATGTGAGAAGTGCAAAACAATGTGATGCAAAGAGTCCTACAGGGTTGTGAGATTAAGTATTCTGGAATACTGCCAGTCAGTGGAAATCAGCCATGTTGGGAACATTTACAACTCAAAAATCAGTGAACATTATATATTTCCTTTCATGTTTTCCCAGAGTTCTGATTTACCAATACCTCATAAGGTGGGTATCAACAATAAATAAGTGATAAATATATTTCAGTGTTGTAGCTTATCTGTATATTATTTACATTATGGAAAATTGCTCCATAATGAAAAGTCTTGAATTATCAATTATCAACAATGTGGATATGCCTGAAAATAAATATTTAACTGAAAGAGATCTAAGAACAAATACAACATGATTTCACATTTATAAATGTTTAGAAAATAACAACAAAATTACCTATGAGATAGAAAATAGATCAAAGTTTATCTTTCATTTGGTGCAGAACTACGGAGGGAATAATACATTACAAGGAGTCATTTGAGGGTGTAGCATAACTTCATGTCTTGATTGCAGCGGTGATTTCCTATGTGCTTGTATATCCAGGTTTAAGAAGCATACATTATAAGTAAGACAATTTTGTTGCATGGATTTTATACCTCAAAAAACACCAAGTAAAACACAGTTAAAATATGACATTATAAGAAAATGAAAAATCAAGCTATAGTTGGAAGAAAATATAAATCTTATATACCATGTAGTATCTGTACTCAAAATATAAAAGAATTATCTCTATGCAATAACTGGAAAAGCATACCAACATTAAAATGCAATAATTGGAAAACAGACTAGTTTTAAAATGCTCAAAATGTCTTAGTACATTTCTCAAAAGGAATTGTGAATGGTTAGCAAGCACATGAAAAGTCTCAACACCATTAGTTATTAGAAGAAATCAAAGTAAAGCCACAATAAGCCGCCACTATAAACCCATTTGAATTCTTGTAATCAACAATTCAAATTTATTAATTTGTTAGTACTGCCATAACAAAGCACCCAAAATAGGTGACATAAACAAAAAAAATTATTGTTAGTCTGGAGGCTCCAAGTTTGGAGGCAATTTTCCACTGAATTGGTTCCCATGTGATGCCTGTGAGAAAATATCTATTTACTTTTAGACCTTTGCCTTTATTTTCACATGCCACTCTATCTGTGTGTGTCTCTACTTTCAAATTTCCTTTTCTTATAACAAACAGAAGTAGTATTGGTTTAAGATTTGAACTAGTAAACTCATTTTAATTTTCTTGTATATATAAACAACTTATCTCTAAAAACAATGCATCCTAAGATACAAAGTATTACAACTACAACATTTTTTTTTTTTGGAAGGGAGGAAAACTTAACCCAATACTGTAGTAAAATAAAATGTTAGTATGGTGATAGCTAATTTGAGTCATTCATATGCTTTTGGCTGGGATGCAAATGGGATGCAAATGCAAATGCAGAACTAATTGAGAAAATATTTTATGAATTTATAAAATAATTAAATATAATCTTATTACCCAGTAATTTCATTCCTATGTCATTCCAAGATAAGTAGAAATCTGTATTTTCATAAATGAATATTCATGCAACTTTTTTCAAGTTATAAGTAAATATTCATAGTTTTCAAAATTTGATACTATCTGTATGTCTGTGTAAAAAGTCTTATATATGAGTATATAGTGAAATACTATTCAGTAATAAAAATTAATATGAAACAACATGGAGAAACATCAAAATTTGATATGTGAAATGTCAGATACAAAATATATGACATACATGCTAAGTATGAAAACAATTTTATAAAAACAGAAAGCAAAATATTAGGTGTCCAGACCTAGAGAAGAAGTGAGAATTGATTTCATATAGGCACAAAGAAATATTTATGAATGAATAGAAACTTTAAAACTAGATTGTACCAATAATTTAAAATTCAATAAATTTATTAAAAGTGAATATATAAACTGCACACTTAAAACAAGGAATGCTATGCTATTATGATTATTTTCATAAAATTGCTTCAAAGAGGTTTATTCTATGGTGGAAGAATCTGGTTAAGTTTAGAGTTAAGCCTTGGAGTTGAGTTTGTTGTAATATTCATCTGAAGAGGTAGGATTCATACTTATGATTCATGCACATATTGTAAATTGATGTATATAAAATATATAGAGAAAATAATATTTGTACAAAATATACAAAATAACATTCTAAAAAGGAATTTCAGAATTAAATTTTAGAATTCCAGAGGAAAAAATTCAAAGTTGTCTGGATGAAGATATTGACAGGAAGTATTTAGAAAAGATGGATAGATTTGAAATATGTTTTAGGGATAAAATACATTATTTAATACTAAACATTGAATAGTGATATAACATGTGACTAATTAGTTTCTGACTTGAGAGGAAAAGGTGGATGATCATCCTTTTTTGAGAAATAAGGATACAATTCTGGGGGAAGAAATCCAGAGTATAAGCATATGTACTGATTTCAGTGAGTTACCTTTTAGACATCCTTGTGAAGGTAAGAAGTATCATGAACTTGGTTGAGCTGTCTTGGCTTGAAAAATGAATATGTGATTGACTAGTATCTAGGTGGTATTGAAAGATTATAATGAAAATAATATCGCTTAAAGAAAAAGAATAATAGACAAAATACATGCAGAAAAGAATGAAATATAGAAGAAAATTTTAAAGTGTCTGTAATGAACATCATTCAAGTGTCAAATAAAATAATACAGAGAAAACAAGAAATCTGTTAGAAACAGATTTATAGAAAGACATAGAAATAATAAATATAGTGATAAAAATAAAAAGAAATGAGAGTCAAATTATGGGATTATGGCTGGGTTATAGTTTAGGAGCAAAATTTTGATGGTGATAATTAGTGCTAAATATTTAAAAAATAATTTTCTAGTGGTAGAACTTTAATGCTACATTAAGTAATTTGAGTTTTTTCCTCTGCACAATTGAATCACTCATGTGTTTCTGATTAACGTATGCTCAGAATTATAATTTAAGAATAAAAATTCAATAAAATGACTTAGGGGTTTAGACTTTTATAAAAGATCTGTAAGTGTATTTATCAAGTTCAAATAACAGATTATTTAAATGGGTTCAATCGTTGCATCTAGAATTCATTTAATATAAATGTTGTCTGCAAAATTAGAGGGACATAAATATCATTCTCCTTGAGTATGAAAGAATAATAAATTATGTTTTTGCTATTTGTAAAATGTATTTTATCTGTGAAAACTATGGATATAAATTTTGACAAAATTACATTGCTATAACATATCAACTATATGATATAGCTGCCAAATGAATGCACAGCCATTACATTACAGTCAACTATAGACCAATGACCACCATCAAATATATTAAGTTACTCTTAACAGGTCTTACAATTAAGGAGAAAAAGTTCTATTCACCAGTAATTTACTTTTCCTCATGGTTTAAAAATTGTCTTTCCATAAATAGAGACTTGCATAGGGTACCATTCTGTTCCCTCCAAAAGTCTTTGTTTCAGTGGATTAAATCATCCCATTTTTCTATAATATTTTATATGAAATTATTAATGCCTTATTCCTTCACTTGAAAACCTGAATACTCTTTATTTTTTATCTATTTGTGTACTTTTATATAATTTGCCATGTAACTACATGGAAAATGCTGTCTCAGTCTGGTGATCATAGTTAATGTCAATAATTATAAGTGATACTGATAATCTGTTTCATTTGGGGCATAATTCAACTATTTTCTTGTTATAATGTGATATCAAGTCAATAAGCAGATGACAAAGAAAGAGGAAAGCTAATTCAAATTAGTCTTAATGAAAATGGGTACTTCTTAGACTTTAAGGGCCACTCATAAGATAGGAGACTTTTCTTCACCAGTGGCCAAATCTTAAACATTTATATAAAACTCTGAAATGTGTTCACTCTTTCATGAAATCAAAGAGTTTCCAAATCCTCACATATTTTCTCAAGGCTACATTCTTGGATCAGCTTTGGAAACATATTTCAAGGAGAATATGCTAGAAGTAGTGTAGCATCTTGCATGGATCCTGGGACCAATAAGAATAAAGACTGTTAGGTAAAACTAATGATTTTACTTTTTAGTAGTGTGTTGATGTTAGTATATCATTCTCACAAACATAGCATACTAATGTAAAATGTTAACAGCAGGGGAACCTGTGTATGTGCAACATACACTAAGACACAGGTTCTATCTTTTCAACTGCTCTGCAAATAAAATACTGTTCTAAAATAAAAGTTTTTTTAAAATAATACTTGTAGACAAAGGTAGAAAAATTAAACAAACAAATATGGATGTGAACTGCTTTCCTCATTTTGCATCAAAATATAATTAATTGTATTTATCAGACACAGAGATGTAAAATCATTGATAAATAAAAGTTAAGCCTGTGGAAATAAACACTAAATGAGAGAAAACAAACAAAGTTCTGTTTTTTAATGGAGGAAAATGGAATATTCAGTGAGAAAGATACTGACAGTCAAGCAAATACATATCAAAGTAAAAGTTAAGATTATTCTTTTCTGAGAATATTGCATCCATTTATCAACATCAACTCAACTGATAGAAAAAAATAAACTAGAATGTGTAAATAAATAGTAGTATTTCACATAATTTTTATAATTCTCAACTACAACCTATACGATAAATATAAGATATATCAAATTTCAGTATGCAACTAATGCTTTTGGTAACCAACTGAAGCAGATATTTTATTAAATCAAATATTGAAGTTTGTTTTCTTTGTAAATAGTTTGTTTCCCTAACCTCTATATTTTGGAACTTATCTTTGTGATGAGTAGTATACAAAAGAAGTGTTAAAATATTTGTTCAATTTAAGTAATAAGTGTATCTATTACTGAAAAATCCCAGAGAACAGTAATCTGTTATAGGATGATTTTTGCTTACTGTAGGGGCATTTTTAGATTAAGATGTATGAGCAAATCAATTCAAAATGTCTCATATATTGGCACATTTACTGGAAAGTCTTATTATTTCTCTATATACTAATGATTCTTCTACAATTTAAAATATGTTTAAAATAACAGTAATTTTATCAACAGCAAAGTGAGATTAATTGATATTGAGTGCAAAATAATTGCTGAAGTCTTCAAAGTGCATGTATCTAGAAGCCTTTACTCTTATAACCTTCTGCCTTTCTAATAAGTCACAAATGCATCAGATTGAATAAGCAAAAATCAATTTAATAATTTAAAATGAGTCAAATATTCTAACCACATTTCTTATGGTTACATTAATTGATTTTTTTTTTTAAGGAGGCTAAAATATAGTCTTAAAGCATTAACTGAAAAGGATCTGAGGTCATTGCCAAATCAATGTGATAAATGATTTCAGGTTCATCAGTAGTTAGATTTGCTAATTGAGAGTATTACACTGTAAAATAAGAAATGCAAATGCTAGTTATATTTTATCTATAGTTTTCAGTCTTCATCTAGTGCATATTCATTTTATCATTCCTTAAGACTAGTTTACAACTGGAGTTCAAGGATGTCTCTTGTTTTATGAAACTATTATCAGAGTTTCAAGATTCAAGGGTTATCAAAATTATTTGCTTTGTCTCCTCATGATAATTACTATACAACACATCCAAACACATAAGACTTATAGCTGATCATTTTCATAATATGTCCTGTCTTTATTCAAAGTCATGTTTAAAATAGCTTTGGCACCAAGTATCATTTTTCTATTTGGCATGGATATTGAAAGATGAGAAGACATGAATTTAAATACATGGATATTATAAATATAACAAATGGCTGTAATTGGCTAAATAAACATCGGTGTGACATGTGACTTGGGGAAAGTGATTGTATAATTAAAATGTAATAAAAATGCAAAAATAAAGGCATTCAAAAGCAAAATATATTCTGTCAGACATTCATTTTTAAAACATGTATCATAGAAACACAATTTTTGTTCTTATAAGAATATAAATGAAAAAAATTTCTACAAATGAATTACCTTAAGTTTGCTGTGTGGGGATTGTCCATTTAAAAAATAACTTAGTTATTAATAGCAACTTTGTTAGTGATAATCATAATGTGACTAGCAATAAAATAAATTGATAGAAATACATTGCTATCAATATAAAACATTTATTTCTTCAATCCAATGTTATTTAATTTTAATAAATAAAAATTAACTGATTTAATAAAAGGTGCTATTTAATAAATGGTGCTAAATTATATTTAATTTGAATTATTTCTCTTTAATTTATGATATGTTGTGTTTATAGCTAATAAATATAAGTGTAAAGATTTAAAATAAAAATTGCCTGTATATAATTATATGATTATAATACAGTATGGTTGTTACATTAGAATGTCTATAAGAAATACTATTTCAGTCAGTTAATAATTTAAGAGGGAATAACTTGGACCTTATTAGAGCTGTTTGCTTGCTATTGGTTGTATTACCTTCTTTCATGTCTGGTGAAATGATTTCATAAAAGAAACCAATGGATCATATGACCATTCTCCATTCAAGAGATGTTTTTTCCTGGAGTCATCATGTCCTCACTTTTCATCGACAATTACAACCCTTTTTTTTTTTTAAAAAAAAGATTAATTTCTAAAACCTAATTATATAATGAAAATATCCATTACTGTTTCAGTTTCTATTTTGCTAGAACCTAATAAATTCTTTTGAAGAATAACCTTAGTTACTCATATTTTAAGTATAAGTTAAATCCTAAATTCATATCCTTTTAGTTTATTTTCATTTCCTCCACCATACGACCACTAACTATACTCTATCTACTTCTTTCTTCAGTCCCTCTACACTTGCCCTATTTTTCCTCTGGAAATCATTATTTTTTTTTCTCTCTTTCTTAATTCAAATTTTCATTCCTCTATTCTTCATGTACTTGTTTTGGGGATATTTATATTCTACAGATGGAGGTAACTACCCTACATCTCTCTCTCACTCCTTGATTGATTTCATTTAATATAATCACCCCAGTGTTCATCCATTTTGCCCAAATGCCACTGGTTTATCTTTTTTAACCACTGCATAGAATACTGAATATATGCTTCACAGTTCTCTATCCATTTGGTTCTATGATTTAGCAACTTTGAACAGTGCCACTGTGTACATAGGTGCTACTAAATCTTTTCACATTAGCCTTTACATGCTATTTGGTTAAATACCTACTAGAGATATTGCTAGGTCATCTAGACTTACATATTTATTTTCTTAAGAAATGCCCCATGTTTTCACAAGGGCTGTACCAACGTGTAGTCCTAGCAACATTGAATGATAGCCCCCTTTTCACTGCAAGCTTGCCAACATTTATTAATGCTCATTGCCATTTAATTTGAATTTCTCTTATAATGAGTGCTGTTGAACATTTTCTCATATATCTATAGGTCATCTGCATGTTTGCATGTTTTATTTAAAGGAATGTCTACTGAAGTTCTTTGGACATTTTGCAGTTGAGCCATTTAGTCTTTTGTATGGGTTGTGAGTACTTTATAAATTTTTAAGATTACCCCTTGTCAGGTGTATTTGCACTCAACATTTTTTTCTCATTCTGTAGGTGGCCATTTTGATTTTGTGATGATTTCTTTGGAGGTACCAAAACTTTTTAAGTTTGATGTCATCTCATTTGTTTGGTTTTGCTTTTGGGCTGTGTTTCAGTTACATATTTTCAGTTGATATCCTTGTAGTATGTTCCTATATTTTATTTTAAGTACTTTGTGGTTTCTGTTCTTATGTTAAAATATTCAATACATTTTGAATTAATTTTTGTGTATGGGTTAATTTTTTATGTATTGTTCTTGCTTTATTTTTTTCTTACATGTGGCAATACCATGTTTTCTAGTACCATTTATCAAAAAGGCTATCTTTTCTTCATTAGAGCACTTTCTAAACTCTTACTTCTGTTCATAAGGGAATAAATAGAATGTACTTGTCATTTTTTTCTGCAAGCAACTAAGAAAATTGGCAGATTACATAGCTGGTGTTTTTAGACATTTATAACAGACAGTAAAAATATGTCATAAATGAGTAAGAAGCAAATAAGAACTCTGAGACAATCCTAATTTTTGCTTACAGGAAATTTCATCACTGAGCTACATACATACAAGGAGAGCACAGGTGGTTTTACTAGCTGAAGAGCCTTGATACCCTTAGAATTCAAGGTGTTAGAGTACTGGAAATTATGACTTCACAGAAAAAAATATGAAAATTCTTCCTGGTATCCCTGCAATAATCTAATTGCATACTGAACCCTTTATAGGGTAGAATTCCATATCTGGAAAAAGAATGACCAGATGTCTAAAAATGAAATAGACTGTAGAAATTCTGCTAAGAAGCTCACAGTGAAGATGTTCAAATTCTGACTAATCAGGGTAAAGAATCTAGGTCATTTAGTAAGGATTCAAAAATCACATATCTTTGTAGGAGGAATAAATTTGTCCTAGAGTTAAAACATCATTAAATCTATACTATAGAAGCTCTAAAAATATCCTGAAAAGATCAACCTAAACTGTATATGATATATGTTACCTGAGAGAACAAAACCCATGACTATTTAAAGGACAACAGTGAAATCCATTACACAATAATAAAATATTGTATCCAACATGAAAAAAAATCTGCATATTTGAATAACCAGGGGCATATGAAAAAATAGCTAATGTAAAGGTCAATTAAAAACACCTAGAAATGTCAGAGGTTATAGAATTAGAAGATAAGAATTCTAAATGTACATTTAAAGTAAATTTACTCAAGAACTTATTAGAAAGCTGTATATAATGAAATAAAAATGAATTAATCATGTTTTTTTTAATTTTCTGTATATTATGGTAATTTAACATTTAAAAAAAGTCTTTCTGTTGGGGAGATATTATACTCCTGGGACAAACCAATTATGGTAAATAGCTAAATGCCTAGTTCACAGAATGACTAATATGCAAATTGGGTATCAGAGTTATGGAGTTTGAATGTAGTTGGTTGAATGATGTATGGCAAAAAAAAATTAGAAGAGCATCATATCCTGGGTTATTTGACTGGGTCCTAGATGAAAGTATACCTATTCTTGTAAGAGAGAGGCAGAATTAGTTCCAATACAGAAGGGGAGGAAATCCAACAATGGAGCAGAAGAACATGTAACCATAGTCAAAAAATGCAGGAGAGTCATCAGAAACTGGAATAATAAGGAATGTATTCACTTCTAAGACTTTCACATGAAACACAAGATTGCCAAACCTTACTCTCAAACTTGTTCTCTCTAGAACTGCAGCAGAATATTTCGGTGTTTTTTGAGCCATATAATTTGTGAAAACTCGTAGTAAGCTTAATACAGATTATAGTAATGAGAAGAATTTTGAGAAGCATGATTAGAAAAGCCTAGATTGTCTTAAATCGACTTGTTCATTGGAAACTAGAGGAAAGGTTATGCTTGATTCACAAGAAAAGTAGAACATAGAAAATGGCAAGTTATAGTCAAACTATTCTTTTTCATCCCAAAGAAATTCCTTAAAGGGTAATTGGTGAGAACAACAATGAACTGAGGAATTACAACAAACATAGAAGTCAACAATACCATGAAAACTTTATAATACATTTGGTGGAATTATATTAAAAAAATTGAGAAAATATGAAAATAGTTGATTTACAATTACAGGGGGGTACTGTCTTTATGTTTTCAGAGAATAGAAGATTAAATTGCAAAAAAAAAAAATACACCTGTAATTATATTGAACCCTGCATGCAGTCTTTGTATAAATGCTCTGGAGTATATAAGACATTTGATCTTTTATAATAATTAGGGAAAATTCCATATTAAGTCCTGATGATAATGATTAATTGCAAACCAATGCTCTGACTTTGTCTTTCCACTACAGATTCCTGGTAAACAATGTTTATTGTTCAGATTTTATTATTAGGAGAAAGGATTGACTCCTAACTGAAGAAAATTTAACTAGAGCAGTTAACTGAAATATTTTGTCATGTTTTATTTTAAAAATTCTATTATAAATCCAACATGTTTTATTTAAAAATGCATTTATACTATATGAATATATTGGATAAATATACTAACTGGATAGGTAACTAGTTTAAACAAGTGGGGATTTCTTCAGTTTTGTATCAGTAAAATAACCCATTGAATGGTAAATCAGCAAGACATGCAATTTACAGTGATGATAAGCTTATTAACTAAACTACAGGAGTAAACAGAAGTGCCAATATTCTCTATTTTTCTTTTCTTAAGCATATGGAAATATCAATTACTTTAAATTACTTAAAGCTGAAATTTTCCAGAGATTGTTTTTAAAATGATATAAATATTAGGACTTTCAGCAGTGATTCAAGACATTTTTCTCCTCCCTTTTCCTTGTTTATTCCTGAATTGAGAACCTTAGAAGCTGTCATAAAGGGTGGAAACTACATAGGACTCAGTGAAGCGGTAAGCACTTAGTTTTTGTCATGAGACAGGAGTGATATTTGGGCTGAACTGTTTCCTTCCATGTTGCCTGATGCTCTTGTCAAGTAGCTGATGAGAGGTTTGGAAATGGAGAGTCTACCCCAAGCAGTTTTCTGCAGTGATGGAAATGTTCAGGATCAAGTCAGTACCATATGTGGTTAATGAATTCTAGAAATATAATGTGAGAAATTGATTCTTTAATTTCATTTTTTCATAGTTTTAAATGACTAATAATTTTTATGAATATTGAAAACTACACATGAAGAGAGACTATGAATTAGATAATTTAGATCTAGAGGACTTGATGTTTTCTGTCAAATGTTTTATATCAAAAACAAGAGAGCAAGTAGTTTCCAGTTTATAAGTTCCTCTTGTAATTGTTGATTTCTGCAATTTTCACAAGACAAAATATAAATAAAGAAAAAGTGCCATAATTATCCAATGGCAAACTGAACTTGGACTTTTACTTGTTTGTATCTTTTCTAGACAAACTTTAGACACATTTTAGATGAAAAAAAATGTGTATTTTCACTCACCCTCCTGATGTGGGTCTTAATATTAAAAACATTTCAATCAAATTTTAAGTATTTTAGAGTTTTAGAAAATTACAATGTTTATGATAAAAAAAAACTATGTCTCATGAAAAATAAGATGCAGAAATACCCAATAGTCTTTGAAAATCTGAATTCAACTGTAAATAATCTGATTTGACAAAATAATATTTTCTTAAGAACACAAGATTGGTTTATCATTTGAAACTCAAATCCACATACTGAAAATATTACTATAGTAAGGTGTATTATCAAAAAAGAAAATTCACTGGACAAAATCCACTTTTATTCCTGGTAAGAATTTCAAGAAAGTTAGGAGTTAAAGTGATCTTTCTAACCTAAATGTGATCTTTGTTGAAAAACCTACAGGTAAATGGCATATTTAATTGCTAGAGTAAGAATTACAGATTCAGGAACAAGGCAAGGCTATTTACTCAGACCACTTCTATTCAGGATTTTCCTAGAGGTTGTAGTCCAGACAATCACTCAGTCACTCACTCATTCAATCAGTCAATCAATCTATTTACCTAGACCACTTCTATTCAGGATTTTCCTAGAGGTTGTAGTCCAGACAATCACTCAGTCACTCACTCATTCAATCAGTCAATCAATCTATTTACCTAGACCACTTCTATTCAGGATTTTCCTAGAGGTTGTAGTCCAGACAATCACTCAGTCACTCACTCATTCAATCAGTCAATCAATTAGTCAATCATTCAATCAATCAACAAATGAAGCATGCTTCATTTGTAAAGAAGTTGCTTTTACTTTATTCACAGAATATATTCTTACATAGAAAATTCTGACTTTTCTGTAATAGTCTTCAAATGATTGGATCTCTGTGACATGGTTGGAGAATTTATACTCTTGTATAAATATTAATTGTATTTTTTAAGCAAGCAGCTAATGCTCAGAAATAACATTATATGCTATTTTCAATTGTATCTAAAATATGAAATATTTTGGGAAATTAATCTGAAAATAAGACCTGCAAGTTTCTGCTATGGAAACTTATGTCATTGTTGAGAACAATTAAAGACTTAAATAAATTGAAAGATGAATGTATGAGTCAATGGCACAAAGGAACTAATATTACAAAAGAAGCACCACCATGCCCAGCTATTTTTGGGGACTAGGTCTCGCTGTGTTGCCCGGAGCTGGACTCAAACCGTGATCCCTAGCCCCGGCCGCTTCATAGACTGAAGCTTACAGGCATGAGTCACCATGCCTGGTCTTAAAGCATTTCTAACTTAGCTATACGAACTTCTGAATGAATGCTTCCCTGAACAGAAGAACCTGGTACCTCAGGACCCTTGGGTCCCAAACAACCCACTGCCAATTTGAGGAAATCTGAATCACCAGGGTAGCAAGCAGATAAACTCTGGTGAAAAATACCCACAAGAAGAAATAAAATAGAAAAAAAAAAGGTAGAAAAGAAATAAAATAAAATGTTTCATTCTGAAACATCTATTATATTGCAACCTCTACTTTCTACAGTATGACTGCATGTATTGAACGTGTAGCACTGCATTCATTATGAACATAGAGCCAACTTCTGTGAAACTTGAATTTACAATTCATAAAACCTATATAAATCCATCTGCATGTAGTACAAAATAAAAAGAAATAAATTATTTCAATTTGAGCCAAATTATAAATGTTCAGAGATCAAAGTTATGAATTATTCTGTAGAACTGATTTACTCAATCATTGAACAAACAAAATAGAAGCCTGTGTTGACAATGGTTGTATTGGGACTTTTGTTGAGAATAGATTTCCTAATCTTCAAATTTTCAAGGCTAAATAATAAAATTGGCAAAATGTGCACATGGGATATTCTGTTTCTAGTCATTTCACTCAGAAACAAAAAACAAAACAAACAAAAAAGACTTTTGTAGCGTTGCGTATGAACAGAAAAAATATTTCTTCAAATTTTTAAGGAAATTTCTGAAAATCAGAGGAATATGGAATCAGTCTACAGATTTATTGATCTGATAATCAAATGAAAACCGCAGGGAAAATGTAGAATAAAGAATAAGATACCTAAAGTGAGTGACTAGTCATTTATGCAGAGTTAAAGAGCAGCCTTTTCAAGAGAAATGTTTTTCAAACCATAGGTTGTCCTATTGAAAAAAATAGGTTAAAGAGATGCAAGTGTTCATCAGTACAGAGCAAAAGGTAATATGTTTATGAATCATTTGCAGCTTGTTAAAATGTTAATTTTGATCTAGAGCCTTGATATTCTGTTTTTCTAATAAACTCTTAGAGGATAGGAATATTGCAGTTTCACCGTGTAAGACAAATGAGTTATCAGGGCTTTTCATACCCTTCTGCACCTATTCTCTATGACCAGCACCTGTGGTATCACTTCCTCCTCCTGATTGCACACACCTAGGCCTGAGAGGGGTAGGAAAAAGGATGGCATTACCCTGAGGGGAGGTGGGCTTAAGTTGCTGGTTCCCTGTTGGCTAATTTCCCCTGCTCACTATTAGAAATCCTGTGAAGATGATGCCAACGACTCCAAAATTCTCTTTTAAGCTGCTAGAACTGAAGGTGAACCTACATGGACTGGAATAGTTACAAAACACTCTGGTAAGTCTTTTGGTAGTAGAATACCAGAGGGTATATAAGAAAATATTCAGAAGACAGATTATAAACAAATATTACTCAAAGCTGTGTGAGACTTCAAAAGGATGACTATACAAGTGAGAACATAGTAAGTTATGGTAAATACTAAATTTGTAAGAGTTCCTGAGAGGCATGGACAAGCCAGGCTACAGAAGGTGGCTGAGGCACATTGAGGACCCCTGAGAGAAACCATATGGTGGAAAGAGAGGGGTTTACTATAGGAAAGAGTAACTTGGTGTCTACAGGTAAAACAATTAAAACAGAAGTAGAGAAGTTTGATTGGCAAATTTTGAATAATATCAAGGGCTTATTAGTTATAGTAACTCATCCATGTTGCTTTATGCTTTGCCTGGAGGTAATAAGCAAGACCCCAGGACTCAATGCATCAGAACAAAACTTTAAATACCTGGTTAATACAATGTGAGCATAAAAGAAAATGTGACCAGAGATGAAGAGATAAATAGTTCTAAATTGGGGAACTATGGGAGTGCTTTCTAAGTCAGAAATTCTGAATATTGAGAAATAAATATAATTTTCACAACATCGCCAATAGATTGTGTCTGATGCAAAGACATATGAGGCAAAAGCAAATAATAAAAAAAAACAAAAAATGTGTTTGGAGGCATTAGAGATCATAGTAGCAATGAAGCAAGGATATGGAGTCAATTTATGACAACAGAGATTTGGGGGCAATACTAATGGAACCTTGTGTAACAGGGTCATACCCACAGAAAAGGGAGGTTCCAGGTTCCTTGCTTTTCCCTAAGGAAGGTGGAGTTGGGCAGGGAGGAAAAGCTAGAAAAACAGGAGGAAGAAAGCAAACGAATACCTGACTGAGAACTGGAGGAACAGGAAGAAGGAAGAGACCTGGAGGAGGCAAGTGAAGTAGAGCAACATGTTAAGAAGTCACATTTACATCTAGATCTTGGACTTGTACCAGGGAATTGGGGAACATGGGAGGTGAGATAAAATAAATATGGGTGAGAGACTATGGGGAGGTTGACAATGGCAGCCTTTATCTTGATTGCACTCTTTTCCTTCCAGACTTGTCTGGTTCATTCTGCCCCTTTGCCCAAAAAGATGTCTTAGACTTCTGGCACACTTTTGAACTTCATAAGTCCTGCCTTGGGCCATCGCTGTTTATCTAAACATTATCCACAAGGGGATGGGTAACTGATTGTGTTGTTGGAAAACTAATTTAACTATATTCTTTCTCTTTATCACACACTAATTGTATTGAAACTATCTTCTGTTGATGATCATACACACTAAAAATAGGTTTGTCTTGAGGCAGTAGATGGCAGAAACCCTTTGTAATAGACAGGCTTGGGGTCTTGGCATACCCCTCATCCTGCCCTGTAACACTTGGAGTAGAAAAATTTAGCTCAGAAGGTGTCACAGGACAAACACCAGAGATAGGGGTAAACAGACTACAGACATTTCCAGGAATCTGAGAGGCACTAAAAAAATTGTCAACCAGAGATGTGGCAGAGATGATTATCAATCATAGAAGACCAATCAAAATGTGAGACTTTCCATTATAATTCCATCAAGAGAGCTATAAAAAATACCCCTTGCTCTGGCAAAATGTATGACTCCCACCAGTCTGTGTGTTGCAAATGTTTACTTTTCCTTTTTTTCTCCAAAAAATTTGCCATGTGTTGATGAATGGGAACATTTACTGAATTTTTTCTCAGAGGAGACTAAGAACTCCATAATCTGAACTTTAATAATAGGACCTTCTAATTGCCCTCTAATGAGGAAATTGTATCCTCAGGAAAACAATGCAGAGGCGTATTCATTTTACAACTTATTTCCAACTTTCCAATCTTTCCTCTTCATCCTGACTAGAGCTCTTTCCACATTTTATTCTTGCATTGATACTGGGTGACTTGACTGGATCAGCAGCTGGGGCCTATGGTAGTGACATAGTTGAAAATTACATTCATCACCATACTGTCCTGGTGGGCAGTATCAGAGAGAAAGAGAGAAAAAAATGTGAGAAGAAATGAGAAATGTGAAAAGAGCACAAAAAAAGAGGAACAGGAGCGAGAGACCGTTGGGAGACAGGAGCATGGTGGGTCAGTAAAGAAGAACCCTGAGTAACTTCCCAGAAGAGTGAACTGATGGTGGCAAGGCGCCATGGTGGGAGAGTAGCTGGCAGAGGAGTAACTGGTGTGAAGTTGGATGGCAGAATGGCATACTGGGGGTGACCAGGGGCTGCTGAGGCCAGGCCTGGTGAATTTAGAGGCTGCCAAAGGCAGGCCTGGTAAAGCAGGTGCATAAAGCTGCAGCAAGGTGGCGTGGAAGATTGCTGGGAAGCTGGTACCCGGGAAAGTCAGGAATTCGGAAAGCTGATTTTGCATCAGCATTTGTTGGAAAAGTTTGAAGAAACTTGGGGAAACTGAATAGCTTGGAAGAGTGAAGAGAGAGGCAAAGAGAAGACAGAAAAGAAAGACAACTTTTCAGAGTGCCTGCCTCAGGTGTGGAGTGGCAAAAGGGCACCATCATGGACATATGACTTAGGGATCTTTAGGACTAAAAATGGTGACTGGAGTAAGATAAGTGGCCTTAAGTGGCATTAAGGACCTATTGTTTGACTTTCTATTTCCCTGGTTAATTTTCCTTATTACTAAAACCCTGCTGTTTAAATTGCATTTGACTGGTAACTGCTACGCCTGTATAGTACAAATCTGAAAGAACTTGGGCGGCAGAAGCTGCATTTTAGAAATGCCACTTTTTTTCCTTTAGCTTGTTGGTTGGAGGGGAGGCCTCTGCCCCATTTTGACCTTATATCATTATCAGTCTCATCAAAAGGATGAAATAAACTTCTGAAGATGCTCCTCCAGTAAGTGTCACCATGATATGAGAATTGTAGGTCAATCAGAGTTGAGTGAGCCTCCTGAAATCTGTTACCATTGATTAAAGAATACAGATAATTTGGAGTTATGAGAAATACAAATCCTAGAGACTGAGGAGGTTTTATCCTTGCCTGAGTCTTTCACTCTTCCCTAGTGAAAGGGGAGAGCTTTGCTCCCTAAGCCTCTTTTGTCTTTCCCCATTCAAGAAGCAATCACTGCCCCAACTAGAAGACAGTTTGGAGGTAACAGTTTTGACTTATGTATGTCCTTTCTACTGTGAAACTCATCTTTGCACTGACTACAAAGATGAGGCAGTCCTTATTTGTCTACTTTCTCCTTGACATCCCAGATTCTTAAACACACACACGGGATCTGATTCATTATTCTTTATCATTTGCAGTTATATCTATTCTCTACATATGTTATTAAATATTGTCTTTTCCTCCTTTTAATCTGTTTGGCACTAATTTTCCTAGCCTCTGAAGAACTCATGGAAGGGGAGGATTTTCTTCTTTGCCCCAATAATTACTCGGTAGAGAATTGTTTGACTGACCTATAACAAAATTGCTTAACTAAGCTCAAATTCTATAGTGATGTAATTTTATCATGGGTCCTTCAAAATTTACCTAGTATAGTGACTGAATCACTATTTCATAAATTAGTATGAACAAATGTAATTATCTCACAATCAGCTTTTTCTTTTGACTCTGACATGATTATATGTGGAAAGTATTGGCCATGAACATTTATAATTGATCAGCTACTAAATGACTAAAACATAGTAGGTAACTATATGACAAAAAATTCTGGCAAGAGAAAAATGTAAGAAAATAGTTCTGAAATAATATGGTTTTATATTCTGTAAATTACTGAAATCATTTAACTCTTATCATAATTCTATAACTAAGTTTCATTAAACTAAGGACACAAGTTAAGGATCACCTGAATACTTTCAGACAGATGGAGACTCAGCTTCAGGAATTCTAGTCTTGTCCAATTGTGGGGTACAGGAAACTGCATTTTTAGCACACATCAAAGATTATACAAATTACCATTTAACATGCATTGATTAATGCACTTATACATCATTTTCTCCTCATGATCCCAGAGAAAAAACTTCCTTTGAATATTTGAAAGATAGATTTATTATTTTTTATAATTTCAGAAACTATTAATGAACATATCACTTTATACTGGAATACATGTGACAGAAACTAAGGAGTTAATTGTTCTTTGTCCTGAGGAACAAAATTATGAAGGTCATTTTCCATATAGGAAACTCCTGACTATCCACATTTTAATGGCTTTGCTCCTGCTATAGATATAAAGGAAACTTAATTTTCATCTACTCCATATAGCATAGAAAAGCATTCTTATTCCATGTAAGAGGTCATGAATAACTTAATATAGGATATTCTGCTGTCAGATTTGAATGTCAATTTTTTTAATATTTTGTTTTTGCTGCTTTTAATTATTTCAAAAATAATCTAAACATTCTTTTTTAAAACTAAAACATAACTTACTGATACTTGTTGAACAACTCTTTACTGAGACTGTATAGCAATAAAATTTAATTTAGAATACCATATGTTTATAATGATACATCTATATAATGAATAATACCATAAGTTAGTTATATTTTTACTCTGTAATAACATGTTTTTGATGTGGACCAAGTTTATTTCATATGGACCAAGTTTCTGTTTATAAAAGACTTTAAATATAAATTTATTACTTTAAGATAGTATGAGAATTAGTTAAAATGCTTCTTTAGAGGGAATATATTGAATGGCAGAAATCATAATTCTCTGTATATATCTCCTGATTCTTGATCATTGACAAAGGGAATAGTTAAAATAATCTGGGCATGAGGAAGGATTGAGGTGAACACTATAAACAAAAATGATTTATCAATTTCAGAGTGAAGAAGAAAATGCTAGAATTTTTGATTCTATGTACTATCAGGTTTGGGATGTATAGAATCTTTTATGATCATGTTAGAAGTTCATAGGGAGATAATTTTTTTTTCCCTCCAGAAAATAAAGGTATCTTTAACTGATCACATCAAATATAATCTTGAATATATCCCAGAGAGTACTTGATAGGTAAAGGTTTTTGTTGTTGTTGTTTTTGTTGGTTAATTTTTTGTCTATCATGAATTTGGATGGTTGGATTAAGATTCTTATGAGTGGGCCGGGCATGGTAGTGCATGCCCGTAAACAGCAGCCTAGGAAGCCGCAGCCGGGACCAAGGATCGCAGTTGGTGTGCCGCCAGGGCCACATAGCGAGACCTAGTTCCAAAAAAATAAAACTGGGTGTTGTGGCGCTCATCTGTAATCCGAGCTACCTGGGAAGCTGAGGCTAGGGATTGCTTGAGTCTGTGGTACCCCGAGAAACGTGGGCATGCGATGCAGCTCAACGGGCAAAAATAACGAGACCTAGTCTCAAAAAAAGAAAAAAAAAAAAAAAGATTCTGAGTGGATATTTTAAGATTTATCACATATATTGTCTTTTTTTAATCTCCAAAAATGCATTTCAGTTTCATAATTTAGATGAATTATTAAAGTATAAAAATAGATTAGAAAATCATTGAAATATAAATTTCTTTGAGTTTGCTCCTTATTTTGCTTTTTTGAATACTATTTTATTTTTCCCCATCCCCAAGATACCATTAAGTAGATAATTATAATATTTCAGATTGTATTCTATGGCATAACCAAAATTTTTAATAAAACATTTTGTTCTCTCTTAAATATAAAGAATATATTCTACCTTTCATCTTGCTAAAGTCATTGCAGTTTAGAGCAATGTGAAAAATGTGCTTTTGAAATAACTAGTAAATAAACATCTTCAGAATCAGATATAATTATTGTTGAAATAAAAAATTTGCAATGTAAAAATATTAAAAAGCTCATTGAACTAAATTATTCATTGCTTTTACCATTATTACTATTGATGGAATTTTATAATAAGGAAATACATGTTTGGGAAGAACCACATGCATGTTCATCATACCCTTAGCTAAAACAACAACAACAAAAAAAAACAATAAAGAAAATGTTTCTTAGAAATGTAGAAATTCATTCAACGACTGAAATAATTACCTGTGAGTAACTCTGAATCATAATCCAGGTATCTATTTTTGAAAAACTGTTAAGCAATAGTAATTTTTCTTTTTTAGAACTGAGAATTGTGCCCTTGTACACTGTTGAAGGAATGTAAATTAGAACATTTATTATGAAAAGCAGTACAGTATTTTTAAAGAATATATAGATGTATGCATAGTTAGTAATAGAACTTTAAAGAATATATATATATATATATACATATATTAGTATAAATTTAAAAAATTGAGAAAGAGAAAATTGATCTTTTCGGAAAAGATTAACACAGGCTACTTCTCAGTATATTTTCATAACTTTTGCTACATTTGTTGTTTTATAAATTAGGGAAAGAGATTTATATTCCCAAAGTTAAAAATCTCACATTTTAAGGATACTAAGTAGATACTATACTGGAAATATATGTAAGGAGATATATTTAATCATTTCAATCTCATATTATCTCCCCTAGTAAAGAATATAGTAATTTTAATTATAAAATTAAACATTGAAAATATGAATGGTTAGCCAACACATCCTCTTTCCCCCCAAAATATACAAGATTGATTAGTATTCACCTCAAGAGAGTACCAAAAATATGATAAAAAGATGCATCTTGATTCCACTATTAGTACACAAGTATGGGTGAAATTGAAAGTCTTTGATTTATTTTTTAGCAATTTATATTTTAACATGTGGGAAATACAAGGGGGGAAAAAGCAGAGAAGATAGTTACCTCCTGGATCACACTCCTTCAATCAATGAAAAATCAGAGTACTGGCTTTTAACTAAGATTGGGAGATGTTATAAGACTAAATCAATAATTGCTAAATTTCTGTTGAATTCCTTTTTTGGTGAAATGACATTTTTGATTTTTATTTCACTCTAATAATCTCATATAAAGACTTAGTCCATTTACTCCTTTCTTATAATAGTTATTTAGCAGTCCTTTAACATATGGCATTAATGTGTGAGTTGTTTCTTGGCTAATGGGAATACTGCAGCTAAGTATGGCATTTATCTATGTAATATGTAAATACTATATAGATGTTGATTTGTGTGCTATAGTAAGGAAAATGAAAAAATATAATGGAATTAGGTAGAGAATGGTCATTCAAATTTCTAAAAGACTATTTGAGCTAAGAGTTGAAGAATTCTTTACTATTTGGAAATATCTTCATTGACTTAAACATCTGTACTTAGGCAGGATTTTAAGATCATATGTGTACTATAAATATATTTTTCGTATAATTTATTTTTATTAATGCCCAGGTCACATATATAACTTAAATTTTTTATAGTAAAATTTCTGACAAGTGTTACACAAAAGAAATTCAGAAAGACTTCTGAGTTTCTGAATTTAGATATTCAATTCCTGAGGAAATGAACAAGTTATTAACTGGCATAGTCATCAAATTTGAGCTTCAGATACAACCACCCAGAATCAACTATTACCACCTTGTCTTTTTATTAGTTCTTCACAGATAAACTCCTGGGTTCCACTAAAATTTTTGCTAGCAAGTTTTGAATTAATATTAAAAGAACCCAAATATTTTCTACTTAATCAATTAAGTTTTGAATGTTGGATTATTGAACTCTTTATAATCAATATTGGTTTCCTGAAGATGAGATTTGGTTCTTAGCAGAATATGAATGGTTAGGTTAGGTAATAGAAAAAGAAAGGAGTCTTTGGTGTTGTAAATTTTCAGCATTATGAACAAAGTAGCACTTCTTCCACTCAGGTTGAAGTGATCGGGGCTTTAAGTGTCTGTACTAATCTGGTATATCTTATGTTTCATTCTTTGAATAGTGCCTATAAAATAAATCAATTGATATGCTGTATGCATACTTGAGCAAGGAAAAGAGATGTAAAGAAAAATGGTGGTGGTAGAAGAACACTGTTGATTCCCCAAATTTGAGTAGCATGGATAGATGAGTTTCCCATGAGGAACACAGTTGAATTGGTGCACATGTACCATTCTCTATTTAAGGGAAATATTAGTAGCAAGAGGTATCAGGTATACTAATGAAAAAGTACTACTAAATGAAAGATGAAAAAAATGGTACTACATATTAAGTTAAAGTATAATAATGGGTCTTAAAAATTCTGAGACACTCATATGAGAGAGCTCACTTTTTGATGGTATCATGTGATAGGTATGGATGGTTAGGGGATGGACAAATCAGAAACAGCAATTGAAAAGAGATCATCAAAGCATAAATTAAATGAGAAATGTATGTCCTCTTTCTCCTCTTATCACTGAGTAGCCAAAGACTGAATCAGCAGAAAAAGGTGATTTCCCAGGGATCTCATCATTTCTTTTACCTACAGATTGATAGCAGGACACAGTAAGATTTAGTAGATGTACAAAAATGCTATCATATAGTACTTGAGAGTTTCATTTTGAGTTTTTAAGTTCCAAAGAAGCAGTGCTTAAGCAGACAAGAGGGAGGTAAAGATTGAATAAGAGAGTGAATATTTATGTAAATCCACCTTTTTGTGTCAAATAGTACGAACATGTATATACTAGTTTTATTAGGAAAATCCAAAGTTTTATAGAATAGTCCTCAAAATATATTTTATATATAATCTATGCATCTACCTACTATCTTCAAAAAGTCTAAAAAAATCAGTTTTTTTTTTTTATCCATAAAAAACAAATGATATTGGAAAGTCCTGAATGCTGGGATACTTATTTTAATGTCACTTTGTACACAGTAGATTTTTTTTTTCAAACACAGTTTAGTAAAGAGTGAATTTTCATAATCCAAGTTAAAAAAAAAACACAAAACATTGTTTTATTTTTCTTCCCTGAGGTTTTCTCTTTTAGAAAATCTTTTTTTTTTTTTTTAATGAAAATTTTGGAGGATTAGATTCTGGGATTATTCACTGGATGCAGAATTGGATGTCACAGTCCAAATTTCTCAGGCTGAAATTTTCTCAATCCTTTTACATACATAGTTGGAATTCTAAAGTCTTTCCATACTTATCCAATTGAAAAACCATTCCCTGCATAAAGCATAGTCTCTTCTGTCACCTTTCCAAAATCATTCACTTCTGATTCTGCACATCAACAACTCTGCATTTTCCTTTAAATCATTAAATCAGTTCATCATATTATAATTAGTGCTATTATTTTGTAAATAAATACTCTATGTGACCTTGGGAAATGCACTGATTTCTCTGTCTACTCACTTAATTTGTTAAAAAAAAATAAGGAGGGGGTGGTATAAAAGCAGTGTTTACTTAAAGTTATTCACATAAATTGTGACATTAACATTAAAGCACAAAGCATGGTGCCAAAAGATAGTAAGCACTAAATGGATATTAGATGTTATTTTGTATTTTGGTATATATAACTATTACATATCTGTTTTGCCTTTCATTAAATAACTGGAGAATATGGTACCATTTCTATTATTTTGTAATTATAATAGATATGTTTTCTAACACCCTTTCTTCAATCCACTGCTAGTTTAACTTGAAATGGGTAATATAATAATTAATAATTTTCTCAGTATCCTCAGACTTTTTTTTTTTTTTTTTTTGTTCTTTAGGTCACAACCTCTGTGTTCTTTTTTTTTTTTTTTTTTTTTTTTTTTTTTTTTTTTTTTTTTTTTTTTTTTTTTTTTTTTTTTTTTTTTTTTTTTTTTTTTTTTTTTTTTTTTTTTTTTTTTTTTTTTTTTTTTTTTTTTTTTTTTTTTTTTTTTTTTTTTTTTCTTATTTCTCCTCCCTCCTCCCTCTGGTGCCCCTTCCATTCTCTCAAATCCCACTCTTTGTTTTCATTAGTTGTGCTAAGTCCATTAGTCTCTTTCCTATGGTAGTGTCTTTTCTCTGGGTGAGGAACTGTGTTGTTGGATCCAGGCGAACCTTGCTGTTAGGTTTTCAGTCTTACGTTTGCGTTGGGTGGCCAGGCTGTATTCATTTGTGATCTGTCCATGTTTTCTTGCTGCAGGCCGTCTTCTCCAATCCCATCTCCGTTGCTTTGCTGCTTTTCCTTATAGCTCTGGTGTTAGCTTTAGGGGATTTCACACCCAGTCCGTGTTGATCAAGAACTTCTTGATCAGATTCCATTTCCAACTTCCCTTTGTCAATGGAGACAACAATACAGGCGTCTGCGAATGGCCTTTGAAAATCATCTCCTCTGCTTCAGGTTGCAGTTTTGATGTGGGACCGATTACCCCATCTTTGGCCTTCCTCTCCTCTTCCATAATGAGGGGAGGGTGTGTTGCTCTCCTTGAAGGCATCTCCAAAATGAAGTCCCCGGTCTTCTTGGCCCAGCGAGCGCACAAGTGCGCATGGTGACATCGTGTCTCTAAAGTTGTTTCTCCTGTCTCGCATGCACTGGTTCTCTTGGTTGTCCATCTGCTGTTTCCAGCTCAGGCCTGTGGGCTGGACTTTTGCATGATCCCTTACCTGTTCTATGTTGGGGGTTGGTGTTGCACATATTCTTGGTCCTCTGAAGTTTAGCTGGAGTAAGAGAGAAATGGAAGCCCCCACCCCCCACCCCACCAGAAGCTCCCAGTGCAGGTGCAGGCCCATCCAGCCAGCTGTGTGCCTTCCCATGCTCCTGGGTTAAGGGCCAGGGGCAACATGGCACTGCTGAGCCAAGCTGCAGGTGACTGCTTGGTGTAGCAGCCACCTACTAGCAGGGGGTGAGGACTGTTCCCCCACCCCATCCCCCTCCTTGGTTCATCCAGTTGGGGAGACTCACCCGAGAAGCCTGACTCCCCTCACTCCCTGCTGGGAGATGGGATTGGAGAAGACGGCCTGCAGCAAGGGAGCCCTGGGGGCCAGGAACCTGGACTGAAGACAGCTGGATGGCTGCCTCTCAAACTCTTGATATGTCTAGCTTTTGGGAAACATCGTGTTTTAAAAACTAAATTAATTATAATTAGATGCTGAGTGAATGTCTAAAGTGTCATTATTAATAAAGCAGAAAAGAACCAGTGCAAATTTAACATTCAGTAGACTGAGTGAAGCTTCTCTGTCATTCATTCAAAACACATTTGTTATTTTTAATTGCCTTAACTGATTAAAACTGGTAGCCTCTGACTACTTTGAAACATTTTTCCCCACCGTAACACAGGAAGCAGTTTGCATAATTGTTCTTCACAAAAAGGGAGCGGATTTTAGTTTATCTTCAGTTAGACAAAGGTTTTTGTAGAAGGGAAGTCAGCAATATTTTGTCTACAGCAGAGCAAGGGTCCCGGTGGCTATGATTGGAGGGTCAGATTTGAGCCAGATAACACCCAACGCTTCACTGAAAGGATAGGCACTTTCCTTATTGAGAGACCGAGGCTCATATTTTGAAAAGGACATTGAAGGCATCATCAGTCACCTATACTGAAAGCTCAATCAAAGAGTATGTTGTGAAATAACTTCGAATTTATAACTATGAAGATGCAGGCAAATTCTTGAACAAGAAAGTGATAGTCTCGCTGACCTCTAAGAGTTGGGAGAAAAGATTTGTATGATATTTAGAAGACATTCAGCAACATTTGAATTATAAAAGAAAGATAACTTGTAAGAACTTAAATCTGGCTAGAAAGGAAAATATTTCCTTAATAACACACAGGATTTGTAAAAGTAACTTAATGAGGAAATCCTAGACAATTTATTTTTAATATAAATATTAGAACATCAAAATAAATACTTTCAATTTGTGTTAAGGTACTTTAGGTAGTAGTACTAATGGTTAATACTATTTTATTAATATACTGCTTGCTACCTTTGTGTACGTTTAACTGTGACTTGCCAGGATTTATTCTGACAATTTTAATTTACCCTTGTTTTTGAATAGGGTTTTGCCACAAAAAATAAGGTTTTCTGAATTTAAGGGATTCATTAAAGAATTTAGGGGTTTTTTTTTTTTCAATTCTGTTGTAAATATATAGCATCTAGCACATTTGTATTGAAGCTGTAGCCTTATATATGTTAGCGACAATAATGTATATGATAGTAAAACAAGAAACAATTATTTTCTTATAAATAAATAAGAACTCTGGTGTTCAAATAAAAAGAATAATTTATTTTAATCACATGTATAAATAGATGCTACTAAAATAGGAACTAAATCTTGGAGTTTGTCTATGTTTGTGGGAGGGGAATTTAAATAGAAAAAGCAAAGCTTTCAAAACTAAATATTTATTCTTTCTGATACAATGGCAGTAAAATTATATTGCTGCTGAATAGATAATTTCTATCTCATACAATCTGTAGGTGTGATTCTATAAGTGTAAAACTTATGTATGAAAATTAATGTGATTGCAAGGGTAAAATAGTGATTATATTATTCTCTAGACATCACCTTACTATCTGTGATATTTTTCAGATATTTGTCATTTATAACTATGGTAGAAGAACAATAACTTGCACTTCAAAAGCAATTAATATTTGTGATGATAGCATCAACTTTCAATAATTATGAATTTTATTTCCCTGGTAGATAAACCTAATGGAGGACTACAAAAGTTGGAATATTAACATCAAAAAACACATTTTGCTCCCACCTCAAAAATGAGAAAAAAAAATAACTTGAATGATTCTAGCAGATTGAGTTTACTGATTATAATTTTGGTAGTACTATCACATAATTGGAACAAAACTTTGACATGCTTAATTTTGTGTATCTGTTATAGCAGTTTTTACTAATACATAAAATCCTGATAGTCTACTATGGAAGCAGAACTTTGTCAATGGAGAAAACTTAAATGAGTGTTAAGATCTGTATCTTTTCATGAAAGCTTTGTCTGCCCAGAGAGATATATTCATATGAGTGAATGGAAATTAAATATTATTTAGTAAATTTATAGCTATGATTTCCTTATAGTTTTCAAATTAAATTTGGAAGTTGGATGCATTTTCTTCCAGAGAGTACTTTATATCTTGATATTCTACTATTTTTGAAGAATAGTAAAAAATGATAGTTATTTTAATAGTTGGGAAAACAAACAAAATTAAGAAGTTTAATTAGGCCACACTGCCCATTATTGTCTCAGGCAACTTTTGTATCTCTTAACTCTGTAATACTCTCCCTGCTATTTAACAAATTTTAAAACCCAGAATAAAAATGCAAATTTTCTATGAAAATTTTGAATCAAGATATTTACTTTGTAAAGCTAATTTTTATGGAACTCAGTACATGCTGTGAATGGGAAAAGAATCATTTGAGCATAAGGGAATTCTAAAATTTTACAGACTTTGAAATTCATCCTACAGTTACTAAATTTTTCCAGGATCTTGGCTACTAGTGTACAGATTGAAGCAGACAAGGCATATTGGCATTTTTATTCATGAAACTATATTTTGTGTAACATTCTCTTTATGTGGGCATAAAAATATTTTAAATTCTTCCACAGATACCTCACAACATTAGTAATATAGTAAAGGAAGACCCTGTATCTAACTGAGAAATGCAGGTAGATTTTTTTGTAAAGTCTAATTTAGAATTTATGATGATAGAAAAAAAATACAGTATCTGTCATGATAGACAAAACCTTGGTCCAAGAAATCTGATCAATCTAGCTAAAAGTAAGGACCCTTCTCATGTAGTCACCTTAAGTAGTGAATGAAAAAACTGACCCATAAGGAGATACTATATTCAAGCTGGACCAGTTCATCTTTCTCAGTGAAGCTAAAAATAATTCAAGAGTATTTAAAAGTTCCCTAACCATATTCTTCCACTCCCCCTTTGGGAGGGGGGGGGTGAAGTTTCCTAACCATTTTCAAATGGGTAAAGGCTTTGATCTTTATCTGTTCATTCAACTACCCCCAGTCTGTTGTTGGGAGAGGGGAGCAGGCTCTTTTACTAAAAATTCTTTTTCTACCAGCTTTTCTTAAACCAGGGAAAAGTCTTTACCTTGTAATCTGATACAAACCATGCAGGAACCTTTGTTAACATTTAAGCTTCCACAGACTAGATACCTGCCTCCTGTTCCACTCTCTCTCGCAAGCCAGGGGAAAAGAAATCTGGAGTCTACCTCTTTAAGGGTTTATTGCCATCTGCAGCTCTTGCTGTAATTTCCAAGTTAGAGCAGACTTTTAAAGTGAAAAAACTATTTATTACTAAACAAAATTATTATATATGTACTGTGAGATAGGTGTATAAGAAGAACCCAATTACTCCACCACAATGTCCAAAATTGTCCTTTAGTTTCTGATCACCTCATCACATTTTCAATCAGTCTGAGTCAGCAGCATGTGTTCCAAACAAGCAGGCCATCCTACTTTTCCTCCCTTGGTGTGTTTCGACTTACTCCAAGCATGTAGTCAAAGATGTGATGTCTTTGTTTTTGTTTTTCTCTGATGGTATTTTCTTAACTTCAGTGAATAGAAAAACTCCAAGATACAGGAACAAACAAAGTCATTTTACTCAGGCCTAGCTCACAGCCGCTCCAAAGGCATCTGAGTCAATTAGATATGACAAACTCCAACATGGAGTTCAAATATCCAAACTCTTTATACTCCTTCAGTACAAACACTCAGATTATTCATACTAAGGTCATGAGTTCACCAGCCTGGGCCCTAGGCAACAGGCCCAGACTGTATCAGCCGTGCGGCCTGGCTCACATTCCCTTCAAAATGACTGAATCCTTTTTCCTTCTTCTAAGCTCTTCTTATATCCTTCTTGCCTTTTCCCACTCAGTCAGGACTCAGGAGAGCATCCTGCCAATCAGCTCACATCACAAAATCTTTGTTTATCCTTCCTTCTCCCCTTCTATCTTTTGAAAGAAAACTTTGAATTCTAATGAAGGCCATAACCACAACTTGGCATGTATTTTTTTTAAACATATAATTCTAAAGCAACAGGGAAGTAACTCCTTTTATTTTTAGCTATTGTCAGCTATGATAATGACAAGTGCCCTCCAACAACCCCAACACACACAAAGTCACAAAAAAAGATAAACATTTCTAAGTTGGTTTTAACTTCAGGTCCCTAGAAAGTCAAATACTATTTTATGGATGATTGCATAAGAAAACAACCTAAATCCCCACAGTTAGATAGTTGCACAACAAAGATTGTGGCATATCTACACATTTGAACAATAGAACAGAATAGCCACTTAAAAAAAAAAAAAAGTGTCCTTGCCCTTTGCAACTATGTGGATGGAACTTACGGTGAGTTGGTTTCATCCAACTATGTGGATGGAACTTAAGGTAAGGAACTTAATGGTAAACAAATAAGTCAAAAAGAGAGAAATCCCATAGTGTTTTAATTATAATATAAAATGGACTATAAAGAAAAAAGCAGGCAATCAAACAGAAATAACCCTAAAACTTTGCAACAAAATGTTTACCAGAGTGGAAGGGATGGGAGAAATAGTTTGAATTGGATGATGGTGGAGGGTTATTAGAACTTTGGCAGTGAGTATGGTGTAGTAAAAAACATTTTTTATGGGTGTAAAGCTACTCTGATAAGCTCTGTAAACCATAGCTATTTAAATATATATATATATATACATAAATATAACTTATATAAATATAAAATTAAGGTTTGATTTTATATCTTTAAACATAGAGAGAAAAGGTTGTCACTTAACCTTTTTATATATATCTATAAGTGGGTGTGTGTATACATACATATATATATATATATGTATAAATGTACAATGATTTTTGACAACAAGAATTGAAATCGGGTAAGAAAACAAACAAAACAGGGTACATAACTGAATTTTAAAATGGGAGCAGCTGGCCCTTTAAATCCAGTCACTCCTCAACCAAACTTACTAACAGAAACAGCTGGCCCTTTAAACCCACCATGCATCAGGTCTTCCCAGCCTGCATGAGCAGGCTACTGCGGTAGCAAGACCACACTAACCTTAAAAAGAGACAAAATCAGATGTATTTATTAAGAGACAAAATAGACAAGAGTCACTGAGGCGAGGGACTGCCTGCACACCAGGGTCCCTGGCTGTTGGGGCTCCCTTACCAGTGGGGAGCCAAGGGGGTCAAGGTTCTAGATGAGCCCTGGAGGGGGGATGGGATAGGGGAGGTGGCCCCACCCACCAACGAATGGCTGCTGCACAGGGCAGCCATCTGAGCTCAGATTGGCAGAGCCACTTGGCCCTCTGCTCCTAGCCTAAAGGGAGCATGGGAGGGCGCAGACTCAGCCATCCAGGCTATGCCCCCAATGCAGGGAGGTACTGGTACCTGGGCAAGGAGGGAAGGGGGGAAGGGGGAGGGGCAGGGGGAGGGGGCAAGGAGGAGGTGGAGGGAGCCCCTTCCATTTCACGCACTCCAGCTAAACTTCAGAAGATCAAGAACATGCGCGACACAAACCCCATCTTGAACGGGTGTCGGAGATCATGTGAAAATCCAGCCCACAAGCCTGACATGGGATGGAGCAGATGGACAACCGAGAGAACCAGTACATGTGAGACAAGAGGAACTGTAGAGACACGATGTCACCATGCGCACCTATGTGCTCACCAGGCCGGGAACACCCGGGACTTCATTTTGGAGATGTCTTCTGGGAGAGCAACACCCTCTTCCCCACACTATGGGAGAGGAGAGGAAGACCAAAGATGGGATAATCGGCCCCACATCAAAACTGCAAACTGAAACAGAGGATATGATTTGCAAAGGCCATCTGCAGATGCCTGTATTCACAGAGAAACTTCTTCACCGACACTGGCTGGGGGCAAGATGCCCTAAATCTGACACCAGAGTCATAAAGTAAAGCAGCAAAACAGTGGAGATGGAATTGGAGAAGACGGCCTGCAACAAGAAAACATGAACAGATCACAGATGAATACAGACTGGCCGCCCAATGCAAACTTAAGACTGAAAATCTACTAGCAAGGCTCGCCTGGTTCCAACAACACAGTCCGTCTCCCAGAGATAGAACACTGCCACAGGAAAAAAAAGACTAATGGACTTAGCACAACTAGTAAACAGCAAAGAGTGGGGTTTGAGAGAATGGAAGGGGCACCAGAAGGAGGAAGGAGGGGGAACTATAAAAAACAAACAAACAAACATAAAACAGAGGTTGTGATCTAAAGAACAAAATAAATAAATAGAATAATAATTAAAAAAATTTACTTTCAAAAAAAAAAAGTCACTGAGGGGTACAAGTGACCTCTTTGATTGATTATCTTAGCACATAGTCTAGTCTCCAGTCCAAAAGGCTACATGTGGCCTTCAGCCATGTGCTCCCCCAGATGGTGGCTGTCCCACCCTCCAGTCCAATGAACAAACCAAGATGGCTTCACTGATCCTTCTCTCGAAGACATAGCTCCAATAATCTTTCAGCTACAACTCTAAAGTGACCTAAAACAAGCAAGACTCACTCTGTACAACAGCAGCAAACCACTTCAGATGTGGCACAATGAAAACACAGCACTCCAACTTCTCCTGAGGTCTCTAGACAATTCCCAAATTTCAGTAGCAAAGTTCAAGCAATTTTTCAGGTACCACACTCCCAAGTCAGTTTACTCAAGTCATAAGTTTCTCCAACATGCTTCTCCAGGATCCTCACTGGCCCAGGCTGGGGATGGAAGCCCACAATATGATATCCTTCCCTTTTTTTCTGTCACACATGACAATGGCAACTTGAAGATCTCCAGCCTTCTTTCTGCTCCTTGGTTCTCTCTCTTCTCCATAAAAGGTTTAACTTCCTTTCTCAAAGACTCTGCCTACCAGGGCACAATGGCTACCGTTCTAATGTAGCATCACCCTGCTGAGAGCCATGGCCCCCAATTTTACCACACCATCCCTATTGGACCCAACATTGAAGATAATTTATACTAAAATTTAAAGCAATGATCTATTAATATATAGGTCTCTTTTAACATATATATATATAAACATTATATATATATAATGCATGTATAATTGATTCGGGATCATTTAAAATACAAAATCTGCTGGGATGTGATATTAGTGACATTTATATTTTTTTCAGTTCATAAACTTGTTTGATATTCTCAGTTTATTTTGTTTGGTGGACAGCTGGTGACCTGAAAGGCAAGAGTAGTAACTGCAGCATATATGAAGGCTGTATTATCTTGTCCCTTAATTTTCTGACTGGAATTATAGCTTTCAAAGGCATTGTCTCAAAACTGGAGTTCTGGGATGCTAAAAGAAAATGCTGTGCTTACCATTATAGAAATCTTTTTTCTATACACTCTGTCAATTCAAATACAATATATGTCCTCCATACATTTATTCTTTAAAAAAAATTGGTGTAAACATTCATGTCTCCAGTTCTTCACTGAAATTCTTAGCTAATAAGATGCATGCATGTAAAGGGAAGTTCTTTGGGTATGATGCTTTCAATAACTCTGTTTCTAGTTTTCTAATGAACAGGAAAGCCTTTCACTAATACTAATTTAATTACTAAAATTTAAATGCTAATTTAAATAACATTTAAATACTAGATTTTAAAGCAAATTTTATGTACAATTTCTCTTAAAGATATCCATTGTACTAGTAATAGGATTCCTGTACTTGAAATCTTTACCCTTACAACTTGAGACCCCATGTGTATACCTACATCTTTCTTTTGTATCCATCTTGGTTTAATGGTCAAGAAACTTGTCTACCATATCTAAATCTCAGAAAATTTGAGGTTGTAAACATAAGGATTTGGACTATAAATTTTAATTGATCTTGAATTAAGGTTGTGCTTTTTGTGATCTCATATGCCCTCCTAACTGACTTTGTTGATTTTCTTTGAACTACCAGTATATTACCAGTATACTATCTCTTTTGATCTTAGACATTATATCATGTTTCTACAACAGACCTCTAAAAGCTTCAATTCTGTGATATAAAGCAAATATTGGATTAGGAGTTAGGTCAATGTCAACTTTAAACCTTTTCTACTCCCACATGAAAATTGCAGGGAAATTATTAAACTGTTTCTATTAGAACATAGAAAGACAAAAGCTGAAATGATGTCCTGCATTGAGTAAAATCATATTTTCAGTCTTGTTTAGTTTATTAAGTTAAGAATGATTTAACAGAAATCTATAATTGTGAATGAAAGGAATTTAAACATAATAGAAGGGAGCTACTAGAGGAAAATTGGGGCTACAGAATGAATTAAAATGAAAGCTACAGAAATTTAAAAATAAAGGAGGGTGGTTATTGTATTATAAAATGGATAATTAACTATTTCACGTAGTAATAATGTCAGTGACAATAGTGTTGCTACGACTTCAAGTCAAGAGCAATTGCACTGTGTTGAGAGAGAAGACAGTTTTCATGGGCATAAATAAGATTTTTAAAGGTAAAGATTATGTATAATTGAAAGTCATAGCATTTTATGTGAAGATAAAGCTAACTATTGTCAAATTTTTCTCAGTGTAGCTTATTTGAGCAAAGAAATATATGCCTAGAAACATAGGTTGGACCATATGGAGGAATATCGTAAATATTAAACTAAGCATTCTGTCTTCATTTTGCTAACAATGATGAGTTAGTAAAGATTTTTTTTGTTATTTTTGTTGTTTTCCCTTTTGTTTCTTATTCTGTGAAGTGATTTCATGGAGAACTGTTTAAGTAACTGTAAGTGTGAAGATTTGATTGAGAATAGATGGCAGAATCAGTTGCTGAACTATTGCAACAGTTCAAGCAAGATCTAAGACCCAGAATTTCTAAGTTATAAGGGTAACCTAAGCCTGAATTAAACTGAAAAGAAGCCTGAGTGAAACTATAAAGAATGGAGGAAAAAAAGTCAAACACTGGATAAAATGGAGAATTGTAATGGGTGAGTTGATTCAACTAGGGGAATTTTGGTGAATTTGGCAAGTTTAGGCAGAGTATCATTGGTATGCACCTAAAAGAATTGGAAAGGATGACATAGGTGAAACTGAAGCTCAAGTATAATTAGCTGGTACTGAAGCCAAGTATACCCAAACTCTGATAAAAAAACAAACAAACAAAAAAACAAAAAAAACACAGAAGTGGGAAGAAAGGCATGCAAGCAATCACTTGTGATTTACAGTACTGTATTTATTTTTTCTCATAAACCATCACATTGCTAAAATATCCTTTGAGTATTTAATAAGAATGTAAGATGAACAATTAAAATCAAGCAAATGTCACAAATTCAACTAGTACAAAGGGAAGGCTGGACTATATAATGTACATCTATTAATGAGATTTTTAAATAGACAATATATTGAATCATATTTTCTATAATGCATGTATTTCCTATAGTATGAATCCTTATACAAGTTCTTGATAAGAAATTAATGAATCTGAAATACAGCTCCATATGTATACATTAATGAATGCAGATGTTGACAAATCAAAATAGTACTGTATATTAATACAATAAAAGGATATTATTTCTAATGTTACAGCATTTACACATTCATTAGTGACTTTTCTAATGCATCAATTTGAAACTACTAATACAATAAAGCCCATAATAGCTGAAAAAATAATATTCTTACTAATAGGTTGCTGATACAATAAAGTTCTAAAGAAGAAACAGAATTCAATTAGATGATTTGTTATTTTAAAACATTCTAAATATAAATACACAATATCTTAGTAGTTGTAACTCAGTAAATAAATGCTTTCCCATTCAATACACAATTAAATCAGTTTCATTTTGATTTCCCAATATTCAGGTTTTGTTTTCAATGCCACTACTATTATTCTATATTTCAGTACCTGGATTGGGGATTAGCATGTCATACATGGTACTCAACAAACTTTGTTGGAAAAAAAAGTGAATAATAGAATAAATGAGCCAAATGTTTTCTTAGCAATACACTTTATTACTATTATATATTTACAATTTGTTAAAACTTGTGCAAAATAAAATCTTTATTATATGACTAATTCTCACAACATTTTATAAGAGAAGAATCTCACCAAAGAAATTAGGAGAGGGGTAGGGGTTAAAAAAAGTACAAATTAGGAATGATTATGGAAATTTGGTTAAGGAATTACAGGCAGCATAATGTGTAGGTGGTTTGGAACTTCTTCCCCAAGCCCTTGCTTTTAAAGTGTTGTCAATTTGTACCCTTCACTCCCAAGCACCCCCCAACCCCCCTCCCCCCTGCCCCCCACCTTTTTTTAATGTTTTGTGGTAAATTTACTAATCATGGTTTTTGTTTAGTCATTCCTCATTCCAAAGGAATCTGAATGGTTGAACTTAGACTGATTGACTCATTGTCATTAAAGAAAATAAAACTGAGCAAGTGAATTAAGGTTGCTCTACTAGACCTTTTCAACTAGCAAAGTGAAACATGTTCAACCTATGCTGCTGCTGTTCTCCTAAAATGCATAATGAGTAGACACTGTTATTCACCAATGCTAAAAAAGCACTGAAGAATTTAATTTTATTATTTTATTTTCAAAGTATTTAGCATCTAAATTAAAATACTACTCAAACTGTAACTTTAAATATGATTATAGCTAATTATTCATATATAGAGATGTATACATACTTTACTTCATTTTATGGATTTTAATATCCTAAATTTTATAAAGATGCCTACTGATTCTTTCATAAATTCAAGCTTATACATTTTTATGGTGGCATTCTGTTTAAAATCCCTAGTAGCCTCTGTAGCTCAGAGGTTAGTGCAACCCTAGCATGTAAAATCTCTAGCATGTTTACATCAGTTCTTCTCATACATTTGATAGGGGTGCTGTGGTGAAATTGAGGGGGTGTGACCCCAGCATGATATTGCTGAATTAAGATAGCAGCCACTGTACCCTGGTGTGCAAAGATTTGGAGGAGGGAAGCCAAGGCTTCTCTCAAGAGGAACAGAGAGAGTGCATTTTAAAAAAGAGCATGGCTGTAGAGCAAAGGAGAGAGAGAACTGGAAAAGAGAGAGAGAGCTGGAGAAGAGAGTAGGTTGGAGAAAAGAGAGAAAGCTGGAGAAGAGAGAACTGGAGAAAAGAGAACTGGAGAAGAGAGAGAACAGAGGAGCAGCAAGGAAGCTGGAAGTCTCGGTTCTTCCACTGCCATGTGCGACAGCTGGGCAGGGAAGGAAGCCATGCTTTGGGCTTCCATCCCTAGCCCAGGCCAGTGAGGAGCCCAGGGAAGCGTGCTGTAGAAATTTGTGGCCTGTGTAAGCTGACTTGGGAATGGGGTACTTGAAACTTGCTTTAACTTTGAAACTGCAAGGCATGGACATTTTCTGGAGATCTGATGAAAACTTACAGTGCTATTGTTTACATCATGAAATGTTTGAAGTGTTTGTGGTAGCTGTTGTTTCAAGAGTCTTGATGGTTTTGGGTCACTTTAGAGTTGAAGCAAAAAGAATGCTGGAGTTGTGTCTTTGGAGGAGGATTGATGATGCCATCTTGGTCTCATTGGATTTGAATCTCTTTTGAAGGAGGGTTGATGATGCCGTTTTGGTTTCTTCTTTTGGCTTGAACTGAATAGCTGCGGCTTTGGAGGAGGATTGATGGTGCCATCTTGGTTTCTTAATTTGGTTTGAAGGTGGGGCAGCCACCATTTTGTGGAAGCATATGACTGAAGGACCCACATGTAGCTTTTATGGACTAGAGACTGAACAGTGCAGGAAGATAAACAGAGTCCCTTGTATGCTCAATTTCTTTTGTCTATTTTGTCTTAGTGAATAAATCTTATTTTTACCTCCTCTTTAGGTTAATGTGGTGTTGCTGCTGCTGCATGGGCTGGACAACAAACCTGAGAAGTGATTGGATTTAAATGGCCGGCTGTTCCTGTCTGTAAGTTTAATTAAGTTCTCTACTTCTCTACTTTGTTTTCTTACTGGATTTCACATTGGTTAGAAAGCATGCTCATATCTTTTGAATGACCTAATGAATACAAGCAAACTGATAAGTCTTGTCATTGTTCTTGCGGACTGATGAAAATTGAATTATAACCTATAGCATCATGAAAGCAAAACTCCATTAAAGAAAAAAAAATCTGGTTTATTTGGTTTCTGAAAAAGAGAACAGAATTACATCAAGTTTCAGAGTAGAAGTATATTTTAATTGGTCTTTGGAGAAGGTATCTGTCTTCTTGGGGAAAAAGTAACAGGCATAGTAAGTTATATGGAGATGAGAGAGAATAAAATTAAAAAACAAAAAACATGCAAATAACACTTTTTTTTTCATTTGAACTGACACTATTCAACATGTGACTGTAACATATTAAAATGTAGTGGAAAGGGTTGATCATATCAACTGTTTATTGTTTTTTTCAGTGAGTTTCAACTCCTGAATTATCAATCAAGTTACAAAGGTAGAAGCATATAGAACTCATAAAAGATTGTCTGTGGCCTCTGTTCCTTGTACTTTTGACAAGCACTTGATCCCAGTCTCCAGTAACCTGAGCTAGTATTGCAGCATGAGAAGGAATTCTATGTCTCATTATGAAGTTGTTATTCCAACAGCAGTGTCTCCTTGGACTATATCTCTTTACCATCCAAATTTCTTTTTTAAATGATTTCACCACCAAAGTTTTGTCTGTTACACATCACTAATATAGTTATATCACTACCACTCATCACCACATATATTTTTAAAAAAAACGTGATGTTGATATCTACCATGGCGTTCATGAAATTGACTAAAAATGCAGCTTTACTTTTTGGTAAAGTGTGTATGTTTGTGTGTATTCCTGCCCTTTATCTCAGAGAGCTAAAACAAAGACTTTCAAATACAGCAAACTAAAGGCTATAAATCACAGTAAGTGACTTTTCCTGTTGGCTTACCTTCCTGTCATCTAGGGACAACATAAATCTAAAGTTGAAATGTTAGTTTCAGGATGTTTTTTATTTCACTTATATCTCCTTTCCCAAAGAAAGCCTAATGCATATAAAAACCAAATAAACCTAAAGTACCTTAATCACTCATACAATAGTTGCAAATGACCTTTTCATTATCCATAAATAAGTGGTTCAAATATGACATTAAATTTTATTTGGTCTTATATGCATTAATCTATTTGCTCAATATTATCAAGTTAGGCTTTTATCGGTTAAGAAGAATTTCTTAAAAACCAAGCTCCAAAAACTGGTATTTGTGTTTTTGGGGAGTGTATTATAACCACACTACTTTCTTACTCGAGAAAATGCATTTAATAGTTGAGATTGAATGTCAGTACCAGTTTTATCAACTCTAAAGAAATTAAAAACATAATTCTAAAATGTTAATAAAATAATTTATATAAAAATAAAATTGAGATTTTTTTTTAAGGGTAACATTATTAAAAGCACTAGTTTATTTAATCCCTGTCTCTATAATTATTTCAAAATACTTTTTTAAGTTCTCAGTAAGATTATTACTTTATTTCCATTGTGACAATTTGTCATTTTAGTCCACCTACTATTTGTTTTGTCTTTCCCCTTTCCTCATGAAATGTGAAAAAATTCTGGATTTAAATTGTTGCCTGTTAAGATGGTACCTTCCTTATTAACTCTTGATTCAGATAAAATATAGAAATAATGATAGTAATTAATAGTTATTTGGGGCTTTTTCTGAATATATTGTTTCAATATATTTTATTTTATGATTGTTTAAATAAACTAATTCACTCTAGCAAATCTGAGGTTTAAAGTAAAAATGAATTCTACATAAGATCACAAAGCAGTTTCAATGAAGGAGCCGCAATTCAAATTTCTTTCTAAATGTACATGCTTTGCACTTCCTCACTGCATAATAATTGAAGGGATTAGATTTTCAAAGTCTTTAAGACCAAAAAGCTCATTTTAATAATGAAGAAACTAAGGTTCAGAGGTCAAGTGGCTTGCCACCAGGATGCTCCAGGCATAGCTTGAACATTACCCGGTTGCCTGCAAGACATTAATTGTAATAATGATTGCACTTGAAGCTTTATTTGTTATGCCCTAGCTTGTTCCTTGCTCCCTTGATCTGAAAATAAACATGAATTAGTAGAATGACAGTGTAGCTATTTTTTTTGCCCTCCTGCTAATGTTCCTACATTAATCTCACTTTTTGAATTATTTTAACACTTTCTTTTTGATAACAGATAGTAAATGCTTTTACCACAAAATCTCTAGAGATGCCTACAAAAAAAGATAAAAGTAAGAAAGAATTAAGTTTAATAAGGCTAAAATAGGTATAAAGGATGAAATTTTTGATTTTGTATGTAAAACATTCAGCTTTAAGGTTTAGACAGATGATTAAAGCAGCTGAGTGTGGGAGTATTGAAACCTCTGAAATGGGTAGAATACTCATCAGCAGTGTCCAAAATCATCATCCCAATAAGCATATAAAATAAGAAAAATAATTATATGAAAATAAAGGTTAAAATATCCTAGCAATCTAAAAGTTTTTTTCCAAATAGTATTTGAGACCAGTTATAAGCTTAGCAAGTACAAATTAAAAAACAAGCAAACATCTTAATTAGGCAAACATCTTAATTAGATACTTGAAAGTCTATTTACAAAAAAGAGTATTTATTTGAACTTAACTGTGTCCAATGAAAGCAGACATAGAGGGAAAAGTTAAGGTTGAATTTATGTATGCAACTTATGTAAGAAAATGAGCGGTAACTCAGCAGCAAATATTTTTTTCTTGTGAATACTCATTTGACACTGACTGCTACCCTGTAGCTCATTATCTCACATTTAGAACAGCTGAGTTTATTGCAGAGTACTTTTCCATTTACTCTGAAATTCAGTTATTTCATATATGTATAATGATTTATTTAAATAAATTTCGCACACATGCATAATTTGGACCAATTAGATATCAATTAATATCAGGTACTTATTAAAGAGAAATTGAACAGTAGAGTATATCAACTATCTATTAAAATGATATTACATAATATATATAAGATCAGTGACTTCATATGTGTTATTAGTCACTGTACATGGGCAGACAGCATATCAATCTTTCTGGGACACAGTTTTTGTGATCCTAGAAGGACCCCATCATATGTCAGTATCTGGGTATCTGTTAAATGCATTTTGCCTGGTTATTAACTAAATTGTCCAAGGTGATGAGGTATCTAACACCCAACCTAATCAAATTTGCATGTTATGGGAGAGAAACAAGTGCAAGCAAGTAAAAACATATGAGGTTTTGGTAACCCAATCTTACACTGGACTCTAGTAACTTGATACACTGTAGTGGCTAATACACATTACAGATCCAAGGCCAGGAGAAACAGGTTCCAACTCTTCAGTTAGATGTGAAAGTCATGTGACAAGGGGTGAAGATTTATTGCAATCTATGTGTGTATAATGTAAAAAAAATGTATATATGTATGTACATATATATATATCATTTTGTTCAACATTGAAGGACATAGGTTGTTCTCTGATCCTGATTATTTTAAATCAGGGTGAAGTTAGTTAATTTGGGGAGGCAGGTATCTTTTCAGGTAAGTATTTTCATTTCCTTAAGATAAATATGCAGATGGGGAAATTGTTGGAGCATATGGTAGTTTTAGTTTTAACCTTTTTTGCAAGTCACTATACCATCTTCTATAGTGGATTCACACTTTTTTTTTTAATGTTTGTAGCATAGGTACAATTCTTGAGAAAGAATGATTCAGGCTTCCAATTTAGAAAGAAAAATGGATTTTCGAAGCTGAACACTAGACTGGGAACACAAATGTAATCCTAGATTACAATTTCATAGGTAAGAGATGACTGAAGTTTGAATTGAACCAGTGAGATGGAGCTTATTTCATTTTCAATTGTTACATGTTTAAAACAATATTTAAATTTTATAGGAATTATTTTTCTAAGATTTGACTTTTCCCCCAAAATCAAAGTAGTGTAATTACAATAAGTATTCTTGAAATCATGTGCAAAATGAGGCAGACGCCTCCAACCAACATGCCAAAAGAAAAACAGCACTTCTAAAATGCAACTTCTGCCACCCAGGTTCTCACCACCCAACCATAGCAGATGTTAAAGTCACTATGCAATTTAAACAACAGGGTTTTATTAACAAGGAAAATAAACCAGGAAAACAAAGAGTCCTAAATGCCACAAGTGGCCAGTTATTTTACCCCAGTCACTGTTAGTACGAAAGTCCCAAACACATGTCCAAGAAGGTGCCCCTTCGCCCCTCCACGCCTGAGAAAGGCACACTGCAAAATCCAACCTCTTTCTTCCTTCTTTTTGCTTCTTTCTTCAGTGTTCCAAGCTGCTCAGCTACTCCAAGGTTCTTCAAACTTTTCCAACAAATATTGATGCAAAATCAACTTTCCAAATCCCTGACTTTCCCAGGTACCAGTTTTCCAGCAAGCTTCCATGCCACCTTGCTCTAGCTCTGCACACTTCCCTTACCAGACCCACCTTGGTGATGTCTGGCCAAATTCACCAGGTTTGTCCTTTGCAGCCCCTGGTTACCCCTGGGCTGCCATTCTGGCATCCGATTCCACACCAGCTACTCTTTTGCCAGCCACTCTCCCACATGCTTCCTCACCACCACTCTTCCAGGGGACTTTGGCCCAACCTGGTCACTTGGGCTGTTCCTTACTGGCCTGCCATTCTCATCCCCCACTCCTCTCCCCTGGCTCATCTTTTGATGTGCCATTTTCATGCTTCCTGTTTCTTCTTGTGGGTCTTTCTCTCAGAACCCATCCACTAGGACAGAATGGTGTGCAAAACAATTTTCAACTACATCACTAGCAGAGGCCCTGGCTATTGATCTAGCAAAGTCACCTGTATCATTCTTTGGTGTCGTTCTCTATTTTTGTTTGTTTCTGTTTACTGAGAATAGTCAATCCTTTCATTTACTATTAAAGACAGCTCTTAATTATCCAGAAGCCAATTGCTTTGTTAATTGATTACAAAGTTCAATGTTGCTTGCATCAGTAATCCTTGAATTGTCTGAAGCTATCTATACAGTTATGAAAAAATCAACAGGCTTGACTTCTTGCATTCTCGATCCCTTACATAATATAATGCTGTAATGCTAAGTTGCATTTATTGTTTGTTTTTAATTGGGATTAAATTTTTCACTATCACACACAATCCATTCCTAGAAAGAATCTTTAATTAGGTTTTAATTTTTTTCTCCAGTCCTAGTTTCAATTTTAATTCTTCAGCAAACATTAAATATTCTAAAATTATACAATTATCAATTGTACAGTACACATGATGTTAACAATCTTTTTGCAGAGCTCAAATAATGATACGTAAAATACAAAATGCCTCTTTTGTTAGAGATATTTTTATATTTGCTTCCACATATATCAGGGTTGAAAAATAATAGGAAGTATAGAGCTATTAATAAAATGAAAATTTATTTTATTTATTTTATAACTGCAGTCTTCCTTTTTACTGCCATAGATAATTACCTATCTCTCCATGCCTAATTTAACTTCTTGTTTCTTTTTATTTTAAGATCCTATACTGGCAACAATTTATATTGACTTTGATTCTCTTACTGCTACCCACTAATACTTGTATTCTATTGACATACTCATCTTTATGATTTTCCAATATCTAATTCTCTTAGAAAAGTTCACACCCTATTCAAATCATCTACCAGATTACTCTTTCATATTTTATTTTCATGGGTATAGTCTATTTCCTTGGTCTTATTATTAAGTCTTGGAAACTGCCAGCTTCCAATTCTGCTATAGACTTTCTGTCAATGTGTTCTTTCCTACCCGTTGTCTGAGCTTCCTGATGCATATACTTTTAAAATCCATTTTCTTGGTTCTTTTATTCCCCTTCAATTCATGATCATTATCTCCTAAATTGCCTTCCACTATTACATTTTTCAGAATATGAAATATAGGTAATGAAAAACGTTGCTAGCTTTTGGTCATCTATTTTGAAATTTAGTGTTTAGAAAAGTTTTAAAGTTGAAAGTATTCTTCCTTTTTATATTTTGACAATTTATTTAAAAATTTTGTGATGGGTGGTTCAAAATATGTTCAAATGCTTTGCAGGTGATCCATTTACTTAGCAATATGTCCTTTTGATGCCTAAAATGCTGAAATATCATTTTTTGTGATTTTTTAAAGGAATACTATCCAATATAAATAGGCAATTCAGTATGTTTTAAAAACACTGCTAATGCTTGGTTCTATCAATCTGCATTTGGTTAGTATTTCCCTTTACTTTTATTAATGTTTTCTGAAAGCAATCTATTAACAATTAAAAAAAAAAGCTCAAAGCAGAGTGATTGTTTAGTCCCCAAAACTAAACTAAAACCTGAAAAAGTGGAAAAATTTTTTGAAAGTAAATCTTTTATTTTTGTTTGTAGTATATTTTTATTGAAGTAAAATTAGTTTAAAAGATTGCATATGATTCAGTTATAGGTTCACATGTCATCAGTTGTACACTACATTACATCAAAGTACCAAATTACCAATAATCAATCCCCCATAGTTCATGGGGTTCAGGCTTTCTTCTGATCTTCACTACTACCTCTTTACCCCTTACTTCTAGTAGTCTCAGTTCTTCAGCCAGAGTTTGTTTTTATTTTTTTTTTGCCTTTTCCTTTATTTTATTTCTTTATACTCTACATGAATGAACTTATCTAATATCTATCTTTCTCCTTTGGCTTATTTCTCTCAGTTTAGTCTGTTCCACTTCCATCCATGTTGTCACAAGTGTCAAGATTTTATCTTTAATAACCAAGTGCTTTTTCATTGTGTAAACATACCACATTTTCCCAATCCACTATATGTTGTTGGGTATATGGGTTGCTTTCATAACCTGGCTATGGTAAATCATGTTGTAGGAAGAATATTTGCTAAACTGGAAATCTATACAAACCAATCGGGACAGCCCCAGTTAGCACTAGTGGAGTAATATTCTCCCTGCTGCTTTTAAGGAACATAACTTTAGCTAAAATAATCCTTTTCACTCATTACTTTGCCCCACTCTTTTTTGACATAAAACCTTATGGTACAACCCAAACTTCGATTTGGTACAACCCATCACAGACCCTTTGTAATTGCCAGATCGAATGCTGCTAATTCAGGAATGGCAGTTAGAACTTTAAAATTAGTTGAGCTTCTATTATTTATCATTGCTATGACTATTTCATATTTCTTTAGTATTTAAGTCCAATGATTAGTCACTGTAATTACTTTATAGTTTACAGAATATCATTACTCTGACAAAATGCATATGGATCTAGCTATTCAAATGACAAGTAACAGGAAATATAAGGTATTCATTTACATAAAGATAACTTTATTAAAGTTTGCATTTCAGACATCAAAAATCTTTCAAGAAATCACCTACTAGATAACAGAAACAAATTTGTTTATTAAGATCCTCTTGTTTTATCATATCTAAACTACCAGTATATACTTATTTATAATATCAGTGACCATCATTTGACTTTACTATCAAAATTGTAACAATGGGATAAGGATAGGAATATTGTAATACATTTTCAGTTAATTTTAACTTTAAAGGAAATATTCACTATGGAAAATATTGAGTAAATTTGATCTTATAGCTGGGGATTATAAATTGTTTCAAGCACTAATAAACATTTTAAAGCTACCAAATATGACAAAGCACTTGTAAATATCAAATAACATGTTATACAAACTATGTACCAGTCACAATGAAATTTAACAATTGACTAATGAAAATATTAATGCTATGTACAAATATAGCATATTTGATCATTTAGTCACAAATTAACACAAGGAAATAGATAAGGTTTGTTTATAGCAACTCTCAATAATATGAACAAATTTAGACAATAAATATGAAAGTCTAGATTATATGAAAAATTCTTTGAAAAACAATTATTCACCAAAGCTGAAACACAAATTGAAAATTATTATTCCTGAAGCCTTTGATTTGAAGTCTTTAAAAATTTACATACCAAAGAAAGAGGTTGTTTTTTTTTTTTTTTTCAAATTCACTATGGAGTAAAGTTTAAATCTTAAACAATTCTACCAGAGAAAAGAAAGACATTATTGTTATACAACCCATTTTATAATCCTTGTACCAAAACTGACAAGGTCAATAAGAAAATGAATTATATAACCATTTTACTTATGAAAATAGATAAAAATATCCTAACTCAGATATGAGTGAGTCAAATAAGATAAATAATAAGATAATCATGCATTGTGACTGTTCCTGCAATCTCACCATGAGGCATGATCCACCTGTCACATTATAAAATGTTACTGATGGGAAGAAAAAAGATGCTTTTGATATGTGAGGAGTTTTACTTTATTATGTTTTTCAATTTAGTGTGTTACTCATTTCAAAGGAATTTAAAGCTGAATCAGTTCATTATTTCACTAAGGACTTAGATCCAGAATCACAGACACACATTACACAGAAGGAAATATGATCAAGTCATCTTTCTATTGTTGCTTAAATCTTGATCATACACTGGACGCAGTAGTAGGGTGAAAGGATCAACTACTGTTTTTTTGTTTCCAATAGCTTCTGTCCTGGGCATCTGTCACAATGTGACTAAGAAATAAAATTTTAGGTTGGGGTATCTGGTTGTAATTTTTATATGCAAAGCATAATCATTTGGATTCTTGGTTGTGTGAGAGTATAGAGCATGTTTTTCTGTAAGAACTAGAGATACAATAAACATATGCTCCCAAGAATCTGCTGAATATGCTATCTAGATTAAAAAAAAAAAAAAGTTTGCCTAACAATTAAGGTAAATTAAGCAAATGTTTTTTACTGTGTTGTGCTAATGCTGCTTCAAAATTGTGAATTGTTGATGGCCAATCACAGGGAGATGGAAACAATATCATCTAACATTTCTATAGTTCATTTTATGAGTATTATAAAAGTGTTTTTGCAGCTGGTAGTGACTAGAAATAAAATATGAAAACAAGAAAGCTGTTTAAACTGAATTAATAGTAAGAGGTAAAGGAATTAGAACATGACATCGATCACTTTTTTGTATTATTTAAAAAATTAGACTTAGTGAATGGCCATGGAGAAGTGATACAATGTTGAACAGATCACCTTTCCTTTAGGAACTGAAGAAAACAAAGGACTAAAAGGTATAATAAACAACTTTTACAATAAGTTAGAGACTAATAATCACTCCTAACAAAATTTAAAACCTACAGAATATTAAATATAAGTATTTCAAGTTCAACGTTGAGATTGGAAAAATAAGGGCATATTATGAGTTCATTTGGAACAATGAACAAATGATTAATTCAGATAATAATTTTTCCAGTTTAATACCTAAAAAAAATTTAAACATGTATAAAAGTCTACAAATCCAGAAAAGAGGAATGATTTGGAGAAAGTGAATACATTTCCTTTCTTTGGCCTATCTCACCTCAGATGATTTATCTTACACCTATGCAATATTTTACTCTTTTAAAAATATTTGTACAGAAGTATTCATCAACTATCAGAAAAAGAAAAAGATCATTTTATTTCCCCTTATATACTTGAACATAAATAATGAAATTCCATGAGACATAAGTATCTCATTGAAATGCTTTCATTTTTATTTGAATGTAGTGAATTTATTTTATTGAATATCACATTTATATCTCTGGATAATCAAAAAGTATGAAGTAAAACCCAGGGAAAATTCTATTCATTAAATGCTTCCCCATTCATGTAGAACTTGACAAGTATCAAAGCATTTGGTTTACTTTTGCTACCTTTCCTTTACTTAAGTTTATTAACTATATTATTTTATATGATCATGTTCTTTTGTGATAAGTACCATCATTTTTTTAAAGGAATTTCAGTGATATTTTTTGTTTCAAATATAGTTTCTGAGTGCTGCATTTCTCTTGGAAAGTGATATAATGCATGGGAGGATGGGACATTATTTTCCTTTAGGAAGCAGGATAACCCAGGGACAGAATTCAATATATATTCTGAAAACTTTAATTCCTGATTTGATGTTAGGTTGCATTCCTAATATTTTCTGTATCTGTTTTGTTTTCTTTTCATTACATTTTCTTGATATTTGATAGTACCTTCCAATCTTTTAGTCTTTATTCTCTGGGTAACTCTTCTGAAATTACAAGGAGAGTTAAGGAAATTGAAACTCAAGAAAATTTGGGTAAATTGGATATATTTGGCTATGAGTTTATTCACAATATGATAAAATCCAATAACTTCCTATTTTCACCTTTTTTTCAAGCAATTATAATTGTTAAGTTGCATAGAGCTTACGGCAGTACAGAGATTTTTACATGAATTTTGTTATAGTGGTTGTTTAAACTTTTAAAAAGCCTTTTACATTTTAAATATACATTTTTATTTTCTTCTTCAGTGTAGTAGAATGGGATGATTAGTACCAGTAAAATACACATATGAACAAACTAGGGAAATCAAGACCTGGAGGGGTAATTTAATCATGCTTCCTGAAGTAAAATGTATATTGTGTTTATCAGGAGAACAACTTGAGTTTACATGTTAAGGATTTTCAGCATGCAACAGAGCATAGGTACTGTGGATATGTACCTTATATTTATTTACATGTGCACAAAAAGATGAACAAACAAGCTTTGTTTGATTGAGAACTCGCTTAACTAAATTCTTTAGAGTGAGGATAAATATCAGTGATGAAGAATAAAAGTGGAAATTGGGAGACAACTGATGAATATTGGCAAAGGAAAAGAGAAAGTTGGAAGAATTCGAGAGGGTACTATCTCTTTACATTCCTAATCAATTGTTAAGTCTTAAACTGGTGACAATAGACTAGAATTTATCTAAATCTTATCATGAATGCTGTTGTAAAAACAAAGCAAAACAAACTGAAGGGGTACTAACAAACAAATGTTCTTTGTTTATCATTATCAAAACACTAAATGACTAAACTGATACTAAAATATCAGATATTATGAATTAAATTCCACACATGAATAGATTATAAAGAAATTTGGCTCCTTTTGCAATTTTTCAGAAAGGTAGGACATATTCTGCAGCCATTGTATTTTAAATTTTTACTCAGTTCAATGAAATATGTGACTCCAAATTAATTATTTTTCTGCATTTATGAGTTGTTTGTGTAATTCTGCTTATTTAGGTTAGATATTGTTGATCTTACTTGAACTAGCCAGGTCATGTTAATATTAACTTGGTTTATCTGGTCTCAAATAGTGCTCCCTGAGAAAACTCTACTTTCTCCTTGTTTGTTACATCTTTCCAGCAGGATTACCTATATTCCATGATAGTGGCAGGCTTCTCCTCATAAAAGGCATAAATACACAGACACTTCAAGTCTGGGTACAGTAGGAGATAAAATTTTCAGTCCAAGTAGTCAGTACCACAATAAACATTCTGTGGCCATTTGGTTATTGAAAATTTATGTCTCAGCAAAGTATTATAGAAATAGTGCTAGCAATACACAGACTTCAAAGAGAATTGTAAACTTTAATAGGCTAATAGAGCAGATTAGTGAATTTCAAAATTGTGAACTTGGTAGCTTATAATTTTGGAAGATTCTTGAAATTGAACTGTGTGATGAAAGGCAAGAAGGACAAAGATTTTGAAGTCTCACTCTCACAATGTTTTGTGTAAGGAAGATCACTTAGAAATTAGAAACTAAAACATTAGTTTAAAAGAAATTTGCAGTAAGATACTGGAAATACAACTTGGTCTAAGATCTTTCTCTTGAGGAGTACTTCAGGTTTTAATGTGTAAGCATTAGTATCATTTTTTACAAGTGTCATAACTTAAACCTGTATTTTTTTCCTCTTTTTGGATTAGAATCATGGAAACAAGTTCAAACATGAAAATTTCCACCCAATAACTGATTTATATAGATAGGATATCAAATGCTAAAATTTCTTCCTCTTCTCTTTCCATTACTGTTATTATTAAATCACTTATTTCAATATTATGAGATATATATATATATATATATATATGTTTATATTATGGAGCAAACCAATATTTATATTTTTATTTGAGTACATCTAATCATTCATTAGAAGATGATTTCAGAGAATGTAACTTCCTATACCATTTTTTCTCTCTCTGATATTAAATCGGGATTGTGTGATAGTTTTGTATCATGAATTTGGAGCAAAACAAGGAAGAGAAAGTGTGCTTGGAGTTATCCACCCATATTTCAATTTGTGGGAGGATTTGACAAATTACAAATCAAGTAAGTCAGAAAGATAAAATATTATGGGCACCCAGTGAGTACTAATTGGAATTCAGGATTGATGACTAAATGTTTGGCTACATTTTATTGGCCAATCTTGAGAGAAATAGTAACAAAGATAAACCTTGTATGATTGCTTTTGTGTATTCATTTAAAGGTGATTAGTCCTCTCTGAGGAATGCTAACAGCCTTTGTCTAAGCATGGAAACATTTTACACAGACCTCTTATAACAAAGCATAAAAGAAATTCAAATAGTCACTTTATTTTTTCTATTTCTGATCCACTCAACCTGGATATCTAAAACTCAGTTCTCAAGGATGCTTCAAAATGAATTATTTACAAAAAGTTGAATGATGATGAGTTTACTATAGATTTATATTATAGCATGTCACTATAAACATTTGCATATTTTGGACTCTACATTTTTTTTTTAACCTATGCCAGGTAGGTTGTCTCCCTGATGTTGCCAGAGTCCACAGAACACTTGACTTTTTTCTGTCCCTTCTAGATTTTTCCCAAACTGATTTAATCAGTATTCTTTATAACTTCAATAGACAGCTGAACTGTTGACTCTACTCTAGTTCCAGTTTTCAAGCTTTTATCCTATCTTAGTTTATTAAAATGGCCATATAGACAAAGTGATCAGATAAAATTTTCTTTTGGGAAATTTAAACTTAACCTTTTGAATTTCCTTAGACTTAGGATCAGTCAATTGATCCCGAATGTCAAATTGGTCAGTTCTTCTACTTTTGCAAGTACAATTTTATTGGAATTTAGTCATGGTCATTAATTAAATGTTGTTTATCACTCTCATACCACAATGGCAGATATGTATAGTTGCAGTAGAGATCATATAGTCTGCATATCTATAACCTTTCCCTCTACAGAAGAAGTATACCAATTCCAAACTTCCAAGACTTAGATTGCAGATAACAATTACTTGTTTCTTTTTGGCAGTATTTATAAAATATATATTTCTAGTCTGTTGCAATGAAAAGACTATACACACAAACACACACACACACACATAAACAAATAGTCTGACATCTCTGGATCTAAGAATTGATTAAGAACACGGAGATAGTCCTTTTTTATATTGCATTATTTGGTGTCAACAGAGCTACAACCATAACTTTGAACAATATTTTTATTAAAAAAATAAAAATACATCAATTTTTCCCAAAGAACCTTAGAATTCTAAACTTTACTATTATATAATTTGTGTTTGACTATATTAATGATTTTCTTCAATCAAAAAAAGACACTTAACACTTGGTTTTGTATTTTTATTGCAACAAGGAATAGATTTCTTTTTTTTTATTTCTTGTAACTGCACTTTCTGAAGCCTAGAAAATACAGAATATATTAAGCATTGTTATAAACATCTAAAATTTCATAATGAAACAGTAATTGTTTGATCTTAAAATCCTTCATTTCATCTTTCATTGACAGTACAAAACTGTTAGTATGAAGTAATTGAAATACAGCAAGTTAGAGTTATTAATATGTTCATGACTTGACAGTTTCATGCAGTGATAGGATACAAATAAATACTTCAGGAAAACAAATGATATATTAACATTGTGGTAATGCATTTTAACCATTTGAGGGTTGGATGCAGGAGATCTCTTCCACACAAACTATAAACATATAGTCTATAGATAAGGAATGCAGGTGCTTGAGTGTGAAAAGAAACCTTCCTAAATTTGGGATCTTTGATTGCAAAGCTTTGCTTCAATGACAGTTAGTTAATAACTATCATGAGTGCTAAATATTGTTAATCATGCTTGTTAATAAAGGTATAACATTAGCAAAAACAACCTACTGGGTAACACTATTGCCACAACTGTACCAAAGAAAATCATATAATCTTGAAAATGCAAGACAAAGTTGGAGCAAAAGCACAACTAACTATATAATTGTGTTCAAGGAAGTGTGATATTGGCAGAATGAACTCAAATAGATCAAGAAACCCATAATTAAACTTCTAGAAAGTGGATCATTTCTGTGGTTCAGTACTTCACATGTTGTAGCTCAGGCCTTTGCATGGACTCAAATATTTGCATTCAAGTTATCAGCCATGACTTTAGTTTTCTTTCAGATGCTACTTAGGAAGACTATTCTTATGTCGCTGGCAGAATTCAGCTTGTGGAATTATATGCTTAAAGGTTTCAGCACATACTGCTGTGAACCAGAGACTACCCTGAACTATCAGAGACTTCCATGATTCTGAGCAGTGTGAGGTTTCCCCGTATGATTCCTCAGACTCTGCAAAGAAATGTCAATAATCTAGCACTATCATCTTAAGTGTGTAATAATATACCTTTAATCATTTGCATCCTGGCACCTTTGCCATAGTCTACTCTTTGGAAGCAAATCATAGATAATAGACTCAGGGTAAGAGCTGGCAAGGTAGTGAAGTTAAAGGTAGGAATTATAGGGTCCTTTTGCAGTTTGTTAAACACTGTATTATTTTTGGCACTGTCCCTACATTATAAACATGCATCTAGATTCTGACAATAGAAATACTTTATACATGTCTTTTGCAGAACTAGAGAAGTAGGAATTTGACTAAGTTATACAATCAAAGTATCTAGTATTTCCAATGGCAATAATACGCTGAAGGGTTGGCTCAAGGATAAATCAACCAATCAGTTTCATTCCTCAGTAATGCACTTTCCATAGCTAATAAACAAGAGTTTTCTCTTCTTTATAAAGTCCTTATATCTATAAGTAAGATGACTGCAAGGTGAGAGTCACTAAATTGAAACTTGGTGATTTCTATGTTTTATCAGATCAGATTCAAGTGACAGACTTCACATAAAATATATGTAATGATTTCTGGAGTTGAGTAATTACCAAAGTGCCTGTCTCAAATACAAGTTGAAAAAAAGCCAAGTGATATTTTATTCACAGAGAGAGCCTAGAAAGTTTCCCTCAAATGTGACAAAATGAGCAATTTTTCTCACAATTTAAAAAAAAAAACTGTCTTCAGAAATATTAGCTAACCTTTGAATTTTTGTTTTTCTTGGGTAGCATTCATGAGCGGCAATTGTTCTCATCTGAGAACAAAATCTTTTTTCAATTAAAGTGTGGTGCATGTGATCAGTAGATAGAAACATATCTTCATTATTGCTAACATCCCAGGTTCATATGATTGTATAATGCTTAAAATACCACTTCTAGATTATTGTTCTTTATAAATTTTAACATCTAAATGTAAAATAAAAAGGCACTAATGGTTTCATTATAAGTAATATAAGTTTCATGTAGAGAGTTGTAAATGAAGTATAAGTAAGCATTATTGGTATACTGGACTATTCCTCATTACCTGGGTCAGAGTTAATTGAGCATATAAATGAGCACATGATTCACACAGGCACCTACTAATTCACTCTCATGAATTAAGTTCTTGAGGATGAGTATTACAACAGCCAGGTTTATATAACTTGGATTCAATTAATTTATCTCCAATAAGGCTCTAATGATCACAAAAATGGAACTCTTCTTTTTTCATAACTGTTAAAATTTTCTCTTTGGCATATATGAAAGGTGATGCAAATTACCTGTCCACTTCTTGTGAAACTTGAACATCATGGGGGTGACATGATGCCTAGAGTTGCTGAGGTAAGAAACTGCAGCTAAAATTGACCCAATCTTATAAGTTCCATCAGTAAAAAGTATAATTAGGAAAGTCATTATGTTTGTATAAAGAAGGCATGTTCAACATTTATTTTTGTCCTATTTGTGGCATTTCTAGAGAAGGAAGTTATGAAATAGGCACTCTTGCTCTGAGCTCCTTAATCAAGGGATTCCACCTCTCACTAGTCACATTCAATTGACAAGCATTAATATTTGAATTAGTCGAAATGCTACTTATGGGACTGTGCTATTTAGTGCATTAACATATTTAGCAAGAATTTGAGAAAATTTCTGAATAACAGTGATCTCTATCATATAGTTTAATGTTCAGGGTATGACATACATCCAAACTCATGAGAAACATACAAAATGGGATGCTAATTAGTTGGTATTGAAAGTGTACTGCCATACAGCCATGAAGAATGTGCCTGTAATCACAATTATAATGTATAATGAGATCATATTATCTTAACCTGGTAATTTCTTGTGAATCTCTAATTCTGGAGTTGCAACTAACTCCATTGCTTAGATGTTTATGTTTCTGTTTACACAAAGGTTTTAATTGCTGATGAAGATTATTTTGGAGTGGTAACTGCATTCTCTTGATAAAGTTGGACTCTCAGTGAGGTAGTAATACTGTGATTGCTTTGCTAAATACTTAGACCTTTAAATAACTTCAGATTTTTTTTATTTTAATCTGCAATATATTGATTATATAAACAAAATTTCATGCTTTTATAATCTTTAGTTTTAGGGATAGTTTACTTTGTTCTGATATCCAATAGGAGTTATTATTTGGAAATTCTGTCATATTTCTTCCTAACTTAAATAGTATAGTTTTTAAAACTATTGTATTTTCAGTTATATGTAAAAACTTATTTTCTGTTAGGTTATAGTATATATTAACTATAAAAACTAACGCTAACAGAAAAAGCAACAGTTAAAACTCTAGTATTTTTTCTAAAATAATCTTAATAACTTAGCTTTCAGTAAATTATTAAAAAAATATTTTAAAAATTTCCTATTAGATAGTATTGTCGAGTACATTGTCTGTAGTATTTTATTCATTTAAAACCTGTGTTAGATTTCAATTTAGAATTAAATTTCAGTGCCAATACAATATACTAAGAATATATCTTTTTCAAGGAAAAGGCAACTATTACATTTTCTATTTCAATTTAGAAGAACTCAAAAGGAAAATGAAATAGATTTTAAAGGATTGAAGATATAAAAAGTACATCAAATACTTTCTAGTCTGTTGATTTTAATAATTCAAGGTTTTCCCTAAGCTATCATTCAACTAATGTAATATCACTTTTAGAAGAAAAAGGTTTTCTATTTCTCCCTATTTACTATTTAATAGTACTTTTAAATTAATTTGTCAGCTGTATTTGAAAGAATATATATGTATAATGTAATCAAAAGTAAAATGATTGACATCAAACAGGAAAAGAACTTGTGTAATGGACTAGATACTATTTCCCCTTAGACATGTAGCCTTTTGTTATCTGTTAACCTAACTCAATTCCAGATTTCTGATGCAGAAATATATCCTTCTGTGAGAAAGAGCTCTGTACTGTGTTTATAAATTTAACTTAATGTCTTTTAATTTCCTGAGATGAATTTAGCATAAGACTCTAAAGTGTGTTTGTATAGGTGTGTAAATCATGTCACTTCTAATTTGTACTGAAAAAAATGATTTTATAAACAAGGATGTTCCTACAACATTTATTTAAAACATACTTTATGCAAAAAAATGAATTTGTGACACATAAATGTGACATGTTTAATGCAGGAAAAGGAAAACTCTTATAAAAGTAACATATGTAACTGCAGTTATCTATCAATATAAAAAGTAACATGTAACTCTGCAGTTATCAATATATTTCCATCAGTAGAGCACATTTCAGTGCAAATTAAATGGAAATCTTTTCCCCCAAGTCCATGTATGGTGTACAATTATATTTTAAATTTAAAATACATAAATATAACTTGATTCCCATGTGAATATAGTGAATATTTAAATTTCTCCCCTAATTTATGTTTCTAAGAGAATTTAGCATGGCAAAAAAAAAAATGCTAGCAATAAGTATTCTTAGGAATTTTATTTCTTCCATAAAATATAAAATATTCTCAATGGTTCTAAAAGGACTTTAGCAATTTTGCTGCATTCTTGATTTTAGAATGTTTTTGTTTTTTTTTTTTTTTTTGAAATGGCTAATTCAATAAGACATGGCAAGATATTTTCTAGCCATTAACTTCATTTTTTGAACTTTAAAAATTGCCTAAAATTCTGTAGGAGAAAGACAAAGCATAAATGGACAATCAATACTAATTTAAGATGGTGTTAAATGCATTATGCGGCAAAGAGCACATGAAAATTCAACATTGTTTTTGTTAATATGATGCTAAAACTAGGTGAAATAGCAACCTATTAATAGTGCAGTATTATCACAAAGAAAGAATGGCAGTGCAAAAACTAAAAAATTAGTACACATTAATAAAAATACAAAATTAGTAATAATAAATGGCTAGTATAATCCCTGTTTTATAAATCTAAAAGTCCACTTACTGACATGAACAATAGCAACAAAGAAAAAAATCAATTGACCTATGTGTCTCTCTGCCCCTGGTCTGCATTGTGAATGCTGCGTGGTGTGTGTCATTTCAAATGAAGCCTGTCTGATTAGATGATTCATGACCCCTATTTACAAATTAGAAGGCAGTGCCTGGAATATGTGAAAGGTTATTCTTGGTCTTTAATTTGTGGTTTTGCAAAGTGAAAGTCATTGTTTTGTTTTTCTTGGAAGCAAAAAGAGGTTATTAGAGAAAGTACAATCATCACAATGCCTATAATTAGAGATATAAGCAATACATAATTCTAGAATGATTCACAATGCATTGCCTATGTTTAATTTTGATTATGTGGGCAGAAATTTTAAGTGGAACCCAACAAGTTGGAAAACTGACAGGTAAGGAGGTGTTTGGAGCTCATTAGCTTTAGATAATTATGCCCAAAACAATGATTCAGATAGGAAAAAGGAAAGGTCCCTCAAGTTACAGAGAGGAAGGTCAATGTAAATATTTAAATGAAATATATTATGACTGCTATATTATAAAATGTTGACATGTAGTTGTTTGACTTATTGATATACCAGTTCAATGTAATTATAAACATGAATGTTACTCATTTTTTTTTATTTGTATGTTCATGATAAGCCACATTTTGTCTAAAAATATCAAATTATTTTTAGGTATATATAAAAATTAGATCCCTGTATGACAAATTAAGCATTATGTACATAGAATATTTTGTATGTGCATAATGAGTCTTCCACATTATACACACACACACACACGCTTATATATATAGTAACTGTAAACATCTCATATATATATGAGATGTTTACAGTTTTTAAAATTTCAAACAAAACATTAGAGAAGAAATGTTGAAAAATCAAATTGTATCTGAATGTGAAAGAATTGATATTGAGATCTAGAGACTATTGAATAAAAAAACATTAAATTGTTTTAATGTAGTGTAGAGGGCAAATAAATCATAATGAAATGAACAGTTTAGATTTGATATCAAGCCTTGAGTTTGAATTCAAACTCAGACTATATTACAAAGGGAAAATTAATATGAATATCAGTTTATCATTTAAATTAATATTAGAATTGCAATCTCATGAAGTCATCATGAAGAAAATATAAACAACATAAACTTTGTAAAAGGCATACAAATTTCATGTCACTTAAATATTAAGTACTATATAAATGTCTCCTGCCATCATTCTGGCATTTTGTTTTCTAACTAGAGTCAACTCAAGCAGATATGTAATGATAAGGAGAAGAAAAGTTGTTAAGATCAAAGTTTTTTTTACTGTGTTAGGTATGTGTTGAATGTTTTAGAAGTTTACTAAAATAGCAAAGTATAATTAAGAATCATATTTTAAGGTTAAAATTAATCTTAACTTATTCAATAAGTCTTTTAACATCTCTAATATACTAAGTACAGTATAAGGTATTGGGGGTAAAATAGTCCCTTCCTTAATGGAGCTTTTATATTTTGGGGTAGCAAAGAGATCAATCAAATAGCTATAAGAATAATGCAAATTTGCTGGTGTGACATATATACAGGAAAAAAAAAAGTTGTGATAGATACTATGAGAATGATGAAGGATTTGACCAATCCAGTGTGGTCAGAAAGACTTCTGGGAAGATTATGGTTAAAATTCCATTTTAGATATTTATAATTATAATCAGTAGTGCTCAACAAAATGACAAAACCGAAATAAGGAATATGGGATTTTTTTCTAATAATATCTGATGATAGTTCAGTTTAAAAGGAAGAAAAATAAATCAACCTGTAAAGTTTAAGTAAAATGTAAGCTGATAAACAATGTTGTAGGGAACACACTTGGATAAGACTTTTAGATGACAATGTTCAGTTTTCTTTGGTTTTCTATGTTTTTCCATGAGAATACTTCTCATACAACATAATTATTTTCAAATTGAAGTATTGCTATGGTGCTTTAAAATAAGCTTAATTGATAGTTTTATCCAGCTATTTTTTTAAAGGATGCTTCAAATGTAATTTTATTTAAAGAAATTGAGGTAATTACAAATGAAACATATGTTAAAAATGTTATCTGTATAATTATTTGCCTTCCCAATATGAAGTTATCCTGAACTCTAAGATAAATCATAAAATTAAGCAGCATGTTGAGTTGCACACTACACTATGTTGGTAAATAGTAATTTGTTGTGCCTAATATTTCTGTCCAGTAAAGATAAGGAACTATTGGTTTTGTTTTTGTTTTTTTATCTCTGAAGACCAGTCTTCCTTTTCCTTACAGAGAGCAACTTGGATTGTGTATTTGAGACCTAAAGAAAAGTGATGCATTATTTACTTTCTAAGTTTACTTTATATGTAGACTTCAAAAAATTGTAAAGCTTCATTTTTAAGTTAATATTACTGCATTTATATCAAGGAAATTGGCCCTGATAAATGCTTCTATTCCTCATGAATATATGCAACAAGTAAATATTACAAGATTCTTACAAAGGTGGAATAAGAACAAAACATAATTCTCACTTCTCAAACTCCAGGCTACCACTGAAGAGAGGTTTATGTTATTCACTAGATTACGGCATGACAAATGCACTGTAGTTTCTCACCTGGGATTAAAAACCTTTGATCATATGATGAGGATGAAATATGACTAAAAATAGTGTTTTCCCTTTTGTCTAAATCTCAAAACCAACTCTTAATATTTATGCTACCTTAGTCAGAATATAGCTGGAAAACACGCACAATTATGCATACATGATAAAATGGAAAAATGATCTTCCTCCATTTATGAAAATCTTTCCCGGAGTGTTGTTGAAATAGAGAATAAATAGAGAAATAGAGGATAAAATGCTTTGTAGTAAATTGGAAGCACAGATTTCCCACAGAATATCTTATAAGAGACTTAAAAGAAGCTCCTCAAGTTTTGTTAAAATAATGGAGTCTGAATCTGGAATTTTGGATGTAAATTGGGTATGAGACATTGAAATTACATTCTTAGGGAAATATGACTTCCTTATTTCCTGTTTTGCTTTGGATCTGAATGAGCTTGAATCTGCTGTCTCTATTCTATATTTGAATTTGTAATCACTAAGAGATAAACATAGGAATCAAGCAGACAGAAATGTGTTACCATTTATATTGATAAATACCAGTTAGAAAAATATGAATTCAGTCTGTTAGCCAGGTAGACTTGGGACAGGCTAGTAAGATAAATGAATCTCCCTGGTAAACACAGGACTTTGCATCAAAGTTGCCTACACGGAAGGAAACAGAAACAACCAAATATCTATGCCATATTTTGATTCCATTAAACTTTAAACATTAATCAATGACTGCCATTCACCAATTAGGTGAAATCACTCCTTCATGAAGAGGAATAAGAAGTAACTGACAAAGAATGCTTAAGTCATATTAGTCTTTAAGATCAACCTAATAATCCATCTCTCTCTTTTTAATCTAATTTTTAAATGAATTTTAATTTATTTTTATTTGTTTTATTTTGCACCATTATGTCACCATGGGTTCTCCCCCCACCTTATCACCCATGAACAATCCTCTTAGTCTTTTATGCCCCAATGGACATGTCACACCATACAAGGATACATGGAGCAAAGCACCAAGCTCCATTGAAGCAGAAATTTACAAACAAAATATTGAAAATAACCTTTATTTTTGTGTTTCAAAAGAAGAATGGGAGGATTAAAGTAGAAGATAAATGGCCTAAGCACCTATTCCCTCTAGGGAAACTGATTCAGAGTCATTTCTGGCCTCTGATAGCTCCTCTCATGTCACCTGAAAGTGGGTGTGAGCTGAAGTACTTATCAAACTCTAGTCAGTGATTGTCTGAGAACTTCTCAGAACAATAATTCTTTGATACAACTTAACTTATTCATGTAAGAGGTAGTGAGATCTACCCTGTTGGCAATAAAATCTCTGAAAACAAACCATGTGCTCACATGTGACAGACTCATGAAATGGTGATAATGGTAAGAGTGAAGGGTGGTGCATTTGTATAAATTCCACATTTTTTAATTTTCCAGTGTGTTTTTAGGAGACCAGGCTATATGTAATGAAATATAACACAAAACCCTAATTGTTACCACATCATATTACTTGACTTGTTATTATAGTTTAATATTTTCTACAAACTAAAAGTTCTAAACCCTGGGAATAAATTTGAACAGGATTTTTTGTAAGGATAGTCCCTGATGGATGCCCTTTTCATTCATGTGTCATCATATCATTTTATATAGAAATCTTTTGATAATATGTTCTTTTATCAGTAGATTGACTATAATGTCTAAATTTTCCACTGTGAAATTAATTATATTTCCTTTAAATCAGCAAGTAAACAGATAACTAATAGAGACACTGCAGTGTTCAACAATTAGCGACTTTGTTCTTCTGCAAATATTTTACCTTCTAGCATCCAAGGATAATTCATATCTAAATAATTATTTCTGAGAAATTTTAAAGTGTGTTTTTCAGTGATCATTTTATTCACAGTATTACCTGGTATTATCTATATAAAAAAAAAAGGAAGAAGAGAAAAGTAGAATCAGTGAGAAGTGGAGGAAAAGAAGTTAGTGGAACCATAGGATAAAAAGAAGTGGTCTTTAATCATGTGAAAATAAATTATAGTTTCTTCTAATAAAGCATACACAGTACTTATTTGGATATTTTTCCTTTTAGTTATGAAATTACAGTATAAAATTTCATCTAACAGTGATCTTCAGTGGTGGTTAGTTACTTCTCTCTCCTCTTACAAGAAAGCATTATTGTTTTTTACTTAATATTTTGCATTTAACTATATTCAATGTTATACTTAATGACTATATTGCCATATTTATCATGGAAATGTATTCCTTTTTAAGACCCGTAATTCCTTAAAAAAAAAAGGACAATACCTTTGACTGTATCATAGTGACTTACACAATGTTAACAACTTATTTTGAAAATATATCTTCATAAAATCTGCTATCTGCCTTTGCTCACCTTATATCTTTGTAGTTGCTGAATGCATTTACCCACAGTAATATTTTTAAAGAATCTTTGTTATCCTTAAAAATGATAAGCCTACTGATTATGATTATGTTCATGAGCCTCTAGCTAGAAGAAATGATTAAAATATATTGATATTTAAAGACCCATACCCTATGTGCAAGTTACTTTTATTCCCTCGAAAACTCATTCTGTAAATATTTTCATTCTAATCTTTAGGAACGCTGGGCACATAATTCTTAATTTTATGTAACAAAGCAGTATTAGTTTTATATTTTTAACTTTCCAATTGGAGTAAATCAACATAAACTGATGATTCTAAAGTGTATTTTCTTCATAATTTATTTTTTAAAAAGAAATTTATATGCATATGATCTCTTCCAGGAAACACAAAAGGTTTCCCCTTGAGGGTGGTATAAGCAGAAATGATTATAGCATACAATTTTCACAAATGAACTTTTAATAAGAATACACTGTGAAATCACTATGATTTATATGCAATTGTAAAATATAAATACTTAATGTGGTTTTTAAGGTACTGACTTACATTGAATCATTCACCTCCATAAGTCATGGGTGTTGATTTTTTAAAACATTATTGATTTGTTAAAGAGAAAGATATCTGAGGTCCATAATTTTCTCATTATGAAACATTAAGTAGTCGAGGTTTTGAAAATACTGGCTCAACTAAGAGAATCTATTTTTAAGAGATTAGCTTTGCACTTTTCGTGCATCTTTTATAATCACTAGAACCATGTGGAATATAATTAAAAATATATCTTTTACTTAGCTAGCCTTCATTAAATTGTTTTGTATGTGTTATGATAGCTGGCAAAGATGCACCACTTGGGACCCTAAAAATAATGTGGCATTTTAATGCTACCATAAAACATAATTCTTTTGTAGCCTAGGGTAGAGAGAATATAGCAAAGCATGCTTCCCTGCTGATACTGCATTATCACCACATTGTGGTGTCGGATTGTCATTTTCTTTCTTTCTCTTTAACTGTTCATCTTTACTTTCACTGACTCTACCTCTGCTTCAACAACTTTAATTTCAATAGTATTATTGAAAACATTTCAGTTATCATAGGGAAATGTGAAGAATTATAAGCTATAATATAGGAGATATGATTTTATCACTGTGTGATATGATTAATGATTCCTGTGATATGGTCATGATTTTGTGCCAGGTAGTATGTAATAGATTAGATTAATACCCCCTTGACCAAAACTTTATCCATTCAAGTTTTAACCCACAGTACCTCAGAATGTGAAATCATTTATCAATAGGGTTGTTGCAAATGTAGTCAATGAAAGTAAACTCATACTGGAATAGTGTGGGCCCTAATCAAACATGAATCTATGGGGGAAAATGTGGACACTGCACACAGATAAAGAGAATATCATGTAAATATGATGACATCCATAGCAAATCAAGATAATATAGAAAAGATCCTTCCCTCATTGCTCAGAAATAACTAAACCTATCAACTTGATTTTGGACTTTTATCCTTTGATCTCTGACAAAATAAATTTCAGTTGTCTAAGCCACCCAGTTTGTGTTACTTTGTGACCTAGCAAACTAATGCACAGCATTACTGTACTTTACAAGGGTAGATGAGAAGATAAGTCAATATGCTATAATGATTTCTAAAGAACTATTCAGGTAAAGAATATGTTATTTTCTATCCAGCCTAGTGGGGAACATAATACATTTTTTCACAACATGGTGACTTCAATTTATATTGACACTTACTAGTATAACTTATCTATTTTTATTTTATTATAGACTATAGCCATAGATGTATCCACATCATTGAGTCTAATCATACTTTGAAGTGTATGAAGTTAAATTGGCTGACATTTTCCCAGTCTCAGAGAAGTGTATGTTTTGTGTCCAGGAAAGCCTCTTAGGTGTTCAAAAGCATTATCTGCAGATGAAAGATAGAACTGCCAAGTTAATGGATCATATCAGAAAAGCTTTCTTTTCATGGTACCTATGACTATATAAACAGCTTGAAAGAATTTAATATTTATCTTGTTTACATGATTGACCAATGTTATTAAATGTGAAAATATGACAATTCCATTGTATCGGGTAGAATGTTGAATCAATATTGCAGTACTACATGGACACTTCACTTAATTCTTAAGCTGACAAAAATCTTTGATATGTTTGTAGTTTTGAAACTAACTTTGGAGGGTTTGCTTTGACTTAAACACTGTAATATAATTTTTTTGCTCCAATAACTTAATACATGGCAAAATGTTTGGTCAATATAGCAGTGTCATGTTTTGATAATAACTTTACTACTCAAATACATACATATATATATTTAAATTCATGAGCTTTCAATTATATTATAAGTCAATAACCAATACTTAATTGTACTTATAATACCTAATTGTGAAAAACAAAAAGTATCCCTTTAGAATTGAAAAGTAGGATGCTCACCATTACCACTTTTGTTTAATTTAATAGTAGAGGTTTTCACTAATCAGACAGCAACAGGAAATAAAGGAACTCAAAATCAGAAAAAAATAAATTATAATTATTCTCAGAAGATACTACATATAAAAATCTAAGACTCCACCAAAATAAGCTCTTAGAATTAATAGAGCAAAATAACTTGTTAAAAAATCAACATACAAAGGCCGGTCATATTTTTATGTTAAAACAACTAATGAAAAGATAAACTAAGACAATAATTGCAATCACAATTGCTTCAAAGATAATTAAATATTTCAGAATTAGATTAACCAAGGACATGACATGATTACACAGTGAGAATACAATATTGTTTTAGGGGCTAGAGGATTGCAAAAAGGAGCTGTAAAGATATTCCATATTCATGTAGAGAAGCAATATAATTTTAAAAATCCTACCTAAATTGACATTACTAATGCAATTCATATTAAAATATCAACAGCTTTCTTTGAAGAAATTCAACAAAAAGTATTGAATTTTATATGAAGCTATGAAAAATCTCAAACAGCAAAGGCAATCCTTAGCAATCTATAGTATTTTTTTTTATACTTCATAAAACAGAATATATAGTATCTGTCCTTTTTGGTATGACTTTTGCTTTTACTTAACATGATAGCTGACTTCTTGTCTTTTTTAACAGGTTGAGACAATTTTTAACTGCAGTTCTGATTTCCATTTCCCTGATTATTAGTCACAAAGCATCTTTTTGTGTTCTTGATTATTGTACATCTTCTTTGGAAAATGTCTATTCAATAGTTTATTGTTGCATTTTCAAGCTTATTACCAGATATGTGAATTTTTGGCTTCCACCAAATTTTTAAAAGAACTGATAATTGGATGGGCTCCGAGTGTATATAACTGGCCCTAGACTATGGCTAAGAAGTGCTGTATTTAAGACTCATGATTGTTTCAGTTTCCATAGTCTGGCTATAGAGACATAGTTAGCCAAGACTCCTGCCAGATCATGGCCTAATAGTCAGGGTCCAATTATGGCTAAGGGGAGCTTAAATTAATATAAACCTTTCAGGATCTTCAAGGGTACAGACACAGCAACTTCTACTGATTCCCCATACTGGCAGATACAACTGTGTGGAAAATGTTGCATTTAAGCATAGGGTTCCAGAGCTCTTGAGTTGTAGATTTGCGTGTCTTCTGCTGGAATCCTAGACCCTAAGCACCTTTGTGCCAAGAAGACCATGGACTGAAGCTGGAACAGGAACACTTTTATAACTTGTAATCAGATTGAGTTTTGTGAGTTTAACTCTTGAGGTCCCTGGACCATACTTGAGGGACAAGTGCTGGTTCACAGCTACAACAGCATCTAGAGTCAGACTAGGGTCTACATATTTCCTGTTTCAAAGGTGGGAGTAAATGGTCTTTCACCTGACCTATGGTGTTCATGAGAGACACTATGCCAAATGGGGCTGTAAATGAACTCAACAGCTTTTGTTGCTTTTTAAACTAGGACCATAGTTAACAAAACATGAACTACCCTCTGAAAATGATCCTTCTTGATCCAAGATTTCATCAGCCTTTACAAATGTAAGTGGGTCCCAAAGCTCTCCACAGGATTCATGTCTGTCAATGAATGCCAAAATATTGTTGGAGTATATTAGTGAGGAACATCCTATTTAGTCATATGACTGACATCAACCCTAACATTCCTCATCTATAAAAAAATTGAAAGTGAACTTCATAGAAACTCAAGTGAGAGGGACAGATAATAAATAAAATCAAAACAATCCTCCCATTTTATATGGTTAAAGTAACTGGAAATATCATTGAAGATTATTTTTTTCATTTTCTTATTACAATATAAACCTCGAATGCAAGCATATTTTCATATTTGTGATGATAATGTGTGATTTGTATTAAATATTAAGAAACTCAGTAAAATATACAAGATATTCATAAAATATTCAAACATGCTATATGTGTGTATATATTTAAAAGGTGGCTTCATGTTGAGGTACTATTTTATAAAAAGCCTCACCTTATTTAAGGAATATTATATATTTTGCTACATTTTGTAAGAGATTTAAAAATGTATGCTCTTGTATGTTTGAAAGGAAAATAACACAAATTGTTTTAGATAATTTTCAACTTTGCTCTGATTTTGAAGATAGAATGTGCAAGAATGCAATGAGTAGATTCTTCATATAATTAATGATGTACATCGAATTTGTCACTACACTTTTGAGTAAATACTATATTACCAAAATTTGTTGGTACTTACATATGCCTTTTCAGATTAATTTAGACTCCAAATGACATAGCATAATGACAAATGAGCCCAGTGTATAATCACATCTTTGAGATTCATTAAGAATTAGTGTCTCTTCCACCTGAGATTTAGTTACTTCTTAAAAGAAAGTAACTAAATTAGTAACTGCATTAGGAGAGAAAGTGTGATCCTTTTTCTTCTATTCACCAGCGTTGCTTTTCTTCTACACTATGTTCTCTTCTAATATTTGTATCTCATTTACTTATTTCTTCATGGCTGGACTAAAGAAAGAGTAATATGAGAAGTAAAGTCAGGAAATGGTTTACTTAACAGAGAGTGATGTGACCCTATGTTGGTTACTTACAGCCAAAGAAGATATTTAGAGATAAATTTCCTTTGGTTTTAGTTTGTGGGCTTTTCAGAGACTCTCCATCACTATATATTTGCTCTATAGAAGCCTTAATTTTTTTTTCTTTCTCTCTATATCTGTCTACTTAGCACTGTTCACAATTTGTGGTTTATGACAACAGGACCCAGATAGATGTTCTCTTACAGGATAATAGATCTCCACATTCATACAATGTGTATATCACAACAACAAGAGTGTATTGTCTTGGGTCATCTTGATTTGAATCAATAATAATACCATTTGGTGTCCTAGTAAAATATACAAAAGAGTATATGCAAAGTAGCAGTGTATTGCAGATAATGCAGACAATGTTTTTAATCATTTATAGCACTTCCTTAAATTAGTCTATTATTAATTTCATTCACTTCCAGTTAGTTTATCTTTTTAAGAGTTTCTTAGATGGAAATTGATCATACATATTTTACAACATTTTAAATTTGTACATTTTTGTATTTTTATATAATTTAGTACCAACTGTGTTAAAGAACGAATACCAGATAATATCCAAAGGCAAACCAGGGTGGGGAAGACAAGTACTGAAATGTTAAGTCATTAATCATATTCTTCCTCATTATGTCTTTTTTATTTCCAAGAGAAATTATTGGCATTCAAGTCATACTTGAAAGTTTGTAAGTCACAGCCACATTTAATGCAAGAAAGCTAGACCTTTAAATATGTTTAAACACTTGTTTAAATAAGCTTGGTCATCATTCTCTCCTCTTTCTAGCTGGATTTATGTACTCTAAAGGCTAGGAAGTTAGCAAAAAGACATTTTCTCAACTCTTTTACAACTAAAAGTCTTCATGTTGATGTATTCAGAAGAAACTTTCAAGTAAAAGAGTGAAATGGGGTCATATTGACCAGTGTAAGGAGTTTGTTTCTTTTAGCTCTTCCTTTTTGGAAATATCCATGTTGAATATTATAGAATTCTGCTCTTTGTTGTCACAGGCAACTGCTGTTAGGTGGTTGTAGCACAGGTGCTATAACAATGCCACTAGTTTTCTGGCTGCTTTGTTCTGTGTATAGTCCAAGACTTGTACTCTGCTACATATTTTTTAATAATTACTTGTCTTCTTAAACTAGCTAGAATGGATTCTATTTTCTGCAACTAAGAACTTAGGCAGTAATTAAGACATTAGAGTCCAAGGGCATTGTGAATGAGGAATTAGCGATTTTCTAACCTGAATGGGTGTTAAGGCAATGAAGTTCTGATTAGAATTAGGGGAGGGAACACAGTGTTTAACACTTGCTTGAAGTTGTTTTTCTTGTCACCTGGGAAGATGATTGAAAGAAGGCAAATCTTTTGTAGTCAGAGTGTTACTATTATAGGACATTTTAAGGGTTATATGAGATTCAAGACGATGGTTGTAGGCTGATTCCTTCCAAATGGGAAAGATAATGAAATGAAAATGTAAAGATTTTAAATTATAGTTTAAATCTTTGTTAGACAGTTAAGAAACTTCTACAGTTGTTGTAAGGGTATCTTAAGTCTTGTAGTCTGATTTAGTGAAAATTAAAGCTTAAATTTTATATACTTGACAAGCTAAAGATAAAAGTTTGGTTATAAGAGCATGGGAGAATGTGGGTGATTCCAAGTAATAAAAACCCAAAACTGAGTGAAATTTTTCCACCTTTTGGGGCTGTCTTTACATTTTATTAACCTACATCTAAAGTAATCCCACACAAATAATTATCATTTCTCCGTTTTTGTCACTCTCTCCTTTTGCACTTTATGGCATTAAGATCAATTTCTGAAATTGGATTTCCATATGCTTCAGGGATTAAGAATATGAAGAATAAAGATTATACAACAAAGGAATTCAAACATTTTGTTAATTTAGAACGGTAAGACTATAAGAAATGTGTACGAGACAACAAAGTTCTTGTATTAGATACATAAAAAAGATGATTTTGTATTGACTTTTTATATTGATATGTGTGAAATGAACAGTTTTTTTCAATATATACTAATTCAATCAGCTATACATGTCTATATATGCAATTTTTCCTCTATAAACTATATTTAGTGATGTCTGTCCTAAATCAAGTCGAGATGCCAGATATTTCCCAGATTGATAGAAATTAATTAAAGCATCTATGGAAGTAGCATAATTATATAAAGGAGATTTCTCATGCTCTGTTAAAACTGCTCTCTTAAGGTATACCAGAAGGAATCTCTAGAGCGCATAGTTTCTTGAAACAGGCATTTGGAAAACACTTTTCAAAACATTAGGTATATTTAAAAAATACTGCACTATTTTCTCCCTGTAGTTTTGGGAATGAAAGTAGATCATGCTTTTGACATGTGATTCCTGGATTTATTAGTGCCATTGGCATCCTGGAGTGACAAAACCTAGGTGACAACATGTAATTTACAAAGAAGTATGGACATTAAAGGTGATGCGATATGGAGGTAAGAATGGTATGACCAGCAGGAGTGATTTTGCACTAATTGACATGATGTCCAAAGTGTTGAAAATACAAAGCGTTGAATAGCCCATTGCCTTCTATTTTCATCTGTGTAATAGACAAAACATAGATCTGGTGAATGAAATCCTGATGTGAGCTACAATGAGGAAACCTAGGCCCCTCACCCAATTCTAAAATGTGAGCCTTGGACAATAACCGTGACTTGGGGGTCATCTATAAAAATTCTTTGCATGAAAAAAATTGAATACATGAAAAAACTGCTTAGAAAAAGGGATGACAATTTCATCAAAAATACAATTACTGGAGAAAAAATTATCAGACATTTAGCTTCCCCCTCTCTTTAATAATTTAATAATTATTAAATTAAATTGAATATGTTGTATGTTTCCCTAAAGCAATCATAAAATGTAAATAAATATGACATAAAGGTTCACACTTACATATAATTTATGCAAGCAAAAATTAAAAATTTTCAGCTTTCTAAACATATAGTTTTGAAACTCAAAATTTTAGTGTGCACATTATTCTACCATGTAGATATATAATTTATGTAACAATCCTAAATTAAGTAAGATAATAAGGTTGCCTGACTGTAATGATTTTGTAAAGTGAAAGATACTTCAGGATAATAATTTTTGACTAATGATTGAAATTAATTGAATTTTAACTGTCATTTATGTGCATAAGCATAATATTAACACACATTCTTGTGAGTTGACATACATTAAATTGAATATATTTAGAAGGAAACCATTCTTCTAAGATCATATTTCTTTTGATTTAATTAATTATGCCAAGCTTTTATATTTCTTCTGAAACATAACTTCAAGTTGAATTTCCTGTTTCTTTGTATAGGTCTTTTCTTTTTTTCCTAGGATTGGGGCTTCATCTCTTTTAAAAAATGTTATACTTGTTATAAAATTTATGATTATGTATAATATATTCCTTGTTCCCTTTCATCTTACTCATGATAAAAATGCTAAGCTACATCCAGGGTTATATGTTGGCAATTGCCATGGTGATGATGCAACACCATCAGTGTCATTTCCTGAATCTACCTTATCAAATGTTTGTAGATTTGGTGCAGACATAATTGGCTAGGGAATGAGTTTTCATTTGTCCAATGACATGTCAAGTTGCAATTTAATCCCCAATTATCTTGAACCATTACAACTCAACCATCTTGTTTAGGTTTCATATTACCAACAATATTCAGCAGAATCCTGAAATTTTATTTTTGTTTTCAGAACACTAGTTCTATTAATTTCCAGGTATCACAACTCTAGGGTTTGTTGTACTTCAGCATTCTCAACATTTTCAATTTCTCTGTTCTTTTCTCTATCTAGATATATTCAATTGTTCTCAAGTAGTGGTTCCTGAGACCATTTTCTGTATTTTGTTATTTTTATTTATCATTGAGTACACCTATACAAATAGTTCAAAATATATGTGGTTTTGTCCCTGAATTTGTTTATTTCAACAGGTGTTTTTTGTTTGTTTTTCTTTTGACTTCATACTCCTCAAGCTAGTATTTCCCTTAACATTGTCATTTGGATGCCTGCCCATGACAGCAACTGTTTTCCTTATTTTTCCTAAATGACCCTTGTGATCATTCTTTATTTTTAAACTTTAGTGAATTTGCCAAAATATTGGTTTTGTTATTTGTCTATTTCTCTTCTTTTTCTCAAATACCTGCGGTTGGTCCAAATTATTCTGGTATTCATTCAGTCATTTCAGAAAATCTCTCTTCAATTACCAAGTAATTGGGTTTAAATCTATGCATAAAATCTTGACACTTTACTCAAAGGTGCTTAAGTAATATGTGTGGCTAATTGCTTGGCAGGAAGTCCCAAATTATTTGCTTTGATAGTTTCAGGGCAGGGATTTATGCCCATTTGTAAAAGTACGTAGGCTGTTTTTGTGGACCTATTGGAACATTCTAAGCCATGGTTTTATGTTGGAGGAGACTTCCAGAATACCCTGGGAATGGCTATTCCCATTCAAAGGTACAATGTTGCATATGGAGGGAATACATTAGAATTTAGCACTGGCATATTAAAAATAATATCCTACTCATTTTAAAGGAGAACATGTTACTAAGCTTAGAATTTCAGTCATATTTGTACAACATAATCACAGACCATTTACAAGAGTGTCATTTGAACTAATCCATTAGCTTTGTCCAAATTAGTCCAATTGTTTATAAGGTATTAAATGCACTACAAAGCCTAACATGTTTGTTATGCTCCATAATCAGAGCACCTGTTAAACAACCCACCGCAGCTGTACTTTGAACAGATTACAGGCCATTAGGCAAGTTATACAGTACCTTCTTTTTATAATCTAATTTCTTTTCTTTTGCATGAGATGTTCTGGATCATAAAATGAGAACTTTTTCATAGCCCTTCACTGATTGAGATGAGAAGAGTGATTTTAAAATTATTAGAATGCTCAGATACAACTTGCAAATGCTGTAGTAAAATGCAGTAGTAAAATATTTCATTAACTTTTAATCCAATTTGAGATTGTTTTCTTTCCTTTGGGACTAGATGTCTTAGATTCATCAAGCTCTTTGCAGAACATTTTTTTTTTTGAGGAAAGTTAAGACTTTGAGGAAATGAGTAAGGAAAACAAAGACCTGTACAAAAATTTTTTTCAGGGTCCAGACATTTGCCAAATGGAAGAAACATCTGGCAAATATTTTACTTTCTCATTAATCTTTTAAACATTTGCTGGTTGTCTAAACCATCAAAATCCTCCAGTGTATGGAGGCACACATACATGCAAAATTACCTTTAGAGTAATAAAGAATATAAAATAGATGAAGCAATTTATTCACTCATTCAAAACTCAGTTGAATCGCAGAAGCTTTACAAGGTATTTTGCAAGGTACTGGTAATAAAATAGTGGTTACATATAGGTGACCTAAGTTGGTTCCTGCTCTCATAGAACTTACAGTTGCGTGGGGAATTTAATCAACTGTCCCAGAAAAAATAAACAACAACACCAATAATGAACACAGACATGTGTGTCATATATATGCATATATATGTATGTATGCATATGTATTACATGTGTGATATATATGTATATATGTTATGTGTGATATGCTATATATATGTATATATATACATGTATACATCTCTACAGAAGAACAGCTGAAGTACATACAATCATTCATGTCCATAAACACACACATAGAAGTATTCCAGTGTGCTGTGGTTCACTATAACCCTCAAAAATTAATATTTTTATTGAAATCTATTGTTGAATGGGTAGCCTGGTAATAGGGAATGTGAAGGAGGGATAAAATAGAGGGTTATTCTAAAGTAAAGAACCACAGAGACAGTTGTTCTTTGGTAAGGGTTGCGTAAAAAGTTTTTAGAAAATTAAGAAAAATGAGATGTGACGCTAAGCTCCTGAGACTTGAAAGCATTGTAAACCAATGATATATCAACAAAAATACCTTTAATTTAAACTAATGCATGTGATAGTGATAAAGCAAAAATTTTATGAACATTTTTAAAATTGTCTTACAAAATATTTACGTTTCCTAATATAGACACCTAATATAGACAGAAAATAAGTATTATGTGTAAGAAACTTTAAGAATTAGCTTATTTGAAAATAGAATTTGAAAAGTACTAGTTAATTTTTCTTTGTATTGATACTATGTATTGGCCATATGATGAGAATGGCACATTATTTCTGTATTCTTTCTTCCAAAATCCAGAAGCACCCTCTAACCATGAGACAAACTTCAGGCAATTCAATATTAAAAAAAAATATTGTACACTGTACCTGACCAGCAGCCCTCCAAATTTTCAATATTATGATAAAAAATGTCTGATAAACTGTCACAATCTAAAGGAATCTAAGGATATGTGATAGATAACTAGAAATATGAAGTGCTGTATCAGATCCTAGGACAGAAAAGGTGCTTTAAATAAAATGAAATATCTAATTTGATTAATAATAATTTATTAATGCATCTCATGAATTGTTACAAATGTATCATACAAATATATTATGGAAAGATGAGTATTAGGTATACGAGAACTCTGTATTATCCCTATATCTTTTCTATAAATCTAATTTGAAAATATGCAGTTAAATGATAGTGAGCTTCTATTGTTTTATAGCTAAATATATATTTAACATAATCTAGATATGTTTACAAAATAAGATCCTTTTGTTAGTGTAATCTGGAAAGTAGCATAGTAAGTCTATGCTTATACTTGTTATTTTTGTTATATTTAAGTGCTTGATATGATTCCTCAAGCTATAATTAGATATATTAGTTGGTTTTGCCTCTTGCAGCATTTTCTATGGATGTCCTTTCATATACATGCTGATCTATAAATATAGCCTATTAAAATATTAAAACAAGTTATATTTTATTATTACAATATTTAGAATGCTTTGGGGTATCTTATCCTTTTTGGCAGTCATTTCAATATTCAATACACAGAACTCTAGCTTCACAAGCATCAAAACCTCATTAAGAAAAAAGCAGCATAATGAGCCTGATTTTTCTTCTTGTGATAGAGAAAAAATACTAACAAAAATATTTTCAAAGAATTGAAACATATGGCTCCTCCAGAGTTGCATGTGCACCTAAAAATACATCTCCTATGTACACATGTGTTCAGTGTTCTCTAAATGAATACAGCTCATTATTTAGTATTCATTTGATTAAAAGAGCAATTAATGGTGTTATAATTAAAATACATTTTCTATGTATAATGTGTGCAACTGAATGTTTTGGGGTATGCATATTTGTATGTTGTCTGTGTGTATATTGTAACTATCCTGTCACCATAATAAAGATAATGAACCTAAAGAAAAAGTATGCAGGTGCCACTTTTCACTACCTCCTGACCTTTATTTTATTTTTGCATTTCAATAAGACTTTATTGACAAAGCAAGCAGTGGACCAGGATTGGCCAGTGGGCTAGAATTTGCTGGTTTGTTCTAGATCACAAACTTCCACCAGGAGAATGGAAAGTTCTTAGAATTTCTATTCAGTTGTGTATATACAATTGACAGACCAAGAGATCACTGTGGAATGAAGAGGAGCTGCCATTACAGCCAACCACAAAATCTATTTACAAAAACAGAAAATAAGCTGGGTTTGTTCAGTGAACTACACGATAATGTCAAGTAATCTCTTAACATCTACATCCAAGCCAGCTCACAGCAAGATTAGGAATATTGCCACTTTACTTGAAACAGACAGAATACGATTTCTACCCTACCCATAGTACCTTGATTTTAAGAGGCTCAGAGATGTCTTCAGGTAATAACTATTTGGTTCCTGCTGGGACATCAAGAAGGACTCTGGTGGATACTGTGCAAACTCCTGCCTTTTATGTACACAACCACTGACCTTTTAGTCTCTCTAAATGAGATTACATTATCTAAAGTGTGACAGATATGGAACAGTAAACTATATTATCTTTTGACATGCATATTTCATGCATCCTAATTTTGAGGTTGCACTATTTTGTTTCATGTAACAACAGTGCTTTTTTTTTTTTTTTTTTTTTTTTTTTTTTTTTTTTTTTTTTTTTTTTTTTTTTTTTTTTTTTTTTTTTTTTTTTTTTTTTTTTTTTTTTTTTTTTTTTTTTTTTTTTTTTTTTTTTTTTTTTTTTTTTTTTTTTTTTTTTTTTTTTACTGCTGATGAGTACTATATTGTATGGTTATTCCAACCTTATTTTTCCATTCATCTGTCAATGAATATTTGTGTTGTTTCCAATTTTGGCTAATAAGTTGGCAAGAATAGTTCTGTACAAATTTTTATATGGCCATATATTCACTTTTATTTTTAGGAATGAAATGGTTAGATTGTAGACTGCACATGTTTAACTTTAAGGAACAGCCAAATTGTTTTTGTGATGACTGTACAATTTCATTTGAAACTGAAGTATTTGTTAAAAAACGAAACACACAGGTTATATAACCCATACTTAACAATAAAATTACAGAGTAATGATAACAACAAATGAGTCATGCTGATGCCTGCTTAGTGTACTATCGAAACTGGCATATTTCAAAGTATATTTGTATTGTAAATTCTTAGACACAAAGTTTTCTAGAGTTGTCAAATAGCTTCAAGTAGTCAAATCAGTTTCTTAAAACTGAGAGGGTCACTAAAGTATTGGAAAATTGTAATTAAATTTTATTTTGTTAGATATTCAACCATTTATTAATTATACTAAGAGAAGGGCATGTTCTTGACCTCTGAGGTTCCAAATGCACAGCTGGGCTTTCATGAAGAGGGAATATATTAGGCCTGACACGGGGGCTGGTACCTGTAAGCCTCAGTCTATGAAGCGTACAGGCCTAGGAATCGCGGTTTGAGTTCCTCCTGGAGCCCGTAGCGAGACCTAGTTCAAAAAAAAAAAAAAAAGCTGGGCGTGGTGGCACGTGCCTGTAATCCCAGCTACCTGGGATGCTGAGGCTAGGGATTGCTTGAGTCTGTGGTACCCCGGGCAACGTGAGCCTGTGGTTCCACGGGCAAAAATAGCGAGACCTAGTCTCAAAAAAAGAAAAAAAAAAGGAATATATTTCCATTTCTTTCTATTTTTTATTTATGTTAATGATGTGAAAATAACATTTGCATCTAATACTTATAGCTAAAACTTCTCATACTACTATGTTATTTAATTTTCTATTTGAATCAAAATTTGGATTTAGAAATTATGAGATATTACTAGGAAAAGATGTTTCTTTTCCTAGGAGAAGAGATTTTCTTCTCATGTTCAATACCTCTAATAAATAATGAAATAATACAGCAAATTAAGGAATCTCCAAGAAGTTTGTCCTAGCTCTCTCATACATGAGTCTACTAAATAACAAAGATTTTTATATTGAGTCATGTTTGCTTGCTAGTGTATTCATTGTAAAATTATTCTTACATTCATTGTAAGTAAAACTCCAACTTATCACCAGCATTAATTTTTGTTTACAGTTTTGAAATTTAACATGATCATTTGTGTTTTGTATAATTTGAGTAATGATAGTATATTAAAAAAATTCAGAATTGGGGGAAGAGTTATATAGATCCACTTCACATGGAGATGGTAGTTTTCTACTAACACCTAACATACTCTATGCATACTAACATAAACAAAGTCCAAAATACCTTAACATTTTTAAGAAGTCACACAATTTAAACTTAAAAACTTTCTTTAATTATATTTACATTGCATCTTCCCATATTTACATAAAACTTTTCTATAAAAGCCTTGTTTTGCTTTTATACTTTCTTTATACCATTGTGTGTGTGTGTGTGTGTGTGTGTGTGTGTGTGTGTGTGTGTGTGTTTCCTAGTTCCTGGCTGAACATTACTTTAAGAAATTTGACCAAATAGAGTGGTTTGAGGAAATGTCTATCATTTTCTAAATGAAGCAATTATTTTTGGTTTAGTGGTTAAAATTCATAGGCAATTGGGGTAAAATAAAAACAAAAAAAAATCACTTTTAGCCAGATATTATTCAATGGTTCAGAATTATTTTTGAAATTTAATAGTTGTATGAAATAAAGTTAATGAAATTGTGTTAGTAATAATTGTATAGACATGTAAATAAACAAATGCAGCTTGCAATTGAAAACTCCTTCAACCACTGTAAGAACTTCACTGGAGTTTAATGGACTTAAAGTTGGTGTCATATTTTCCAGTTAGTATAAAAATATTTAATGATTTTGGTAATCATTAAATTTAATAGTTTAATGATTTTGGTAATGGAAGCAGATCACTTCCATTTTCCCCTTTATGAATTCTTAAATTAAGGAGTTAGTTCAAATAAACATGTTAATAACTTACTGTCTCCATTGTATTAGCATTTTTATAGTCAAAAAATTTATCCTACTAATACATAACTTTTGTCCGTTACCATCACATCTTTGAGATTTCCTAATTTGATGGCCTACCATCAAACAGGACATGTATTTCTCTCTGGTCTTTGTAGTTTAATCACCCTCCTTTATTATTTTTTTTTCCTTTCCATAGGATGGTAGTATTAGGTCTCTTTATTGATAGTTCCATTAAATGTTTAGAAACATGACCTCTGTTGAAGATTTTACTGTCAAATAATCTGTGTTGTGTTATTGACTTATTAGTGGTATTTTTAAGTCTGTTATTAGCAGAGTTTAGCAAGAAAGACCTAGCACTATCCACTCCTGGTACAGCAATAAAAATTTAAGATATAAAGTCAAAATTAATATCACATTCCTGACCATTCAATATCCCTAAATTCTCACCATTTTATAAGTAATATATACCTATCTTGTATTCTTCCTTGTCACTGAAGTTCAAAATTGGTAACTACATTAAAAAGAAGATTATAATAGCATGAGCATATGCAAATTTTGAAATATCTGAGGTATCACTTAATTTCAAAAACCCATTTCTGTTTTTTAAGCATGTTTTCAATATCTAAAAAATTTATTAAGTACATATTTTTAAATTTTTCCCTCCTAAAATAGGACTACCACAAATAATTACCTAGATTTTGGCAGGTTATGTAGTTGAAAGTGAAATTTCCCTGGAAGTTAGAAATAAATTAAGTCAAATTAAATACAATCAAGGAAAGAATATTTGTGGATATAAAAGTGACAATATCCTTAAGATGTAGTGTTTATTCATTTGTGATATGCACAGACAAAAATGTTAGGCATTTTAGAAGTTAGACATTAGAAATATAAACTTCAAAATTAAGTAGGAAAAAGTGGTACTGTCACATTGCCTAAGATTCTAAAAATGGGAAAAGAAATCAAAGACTTAAGAATTCTTTACATCAAACTTTTAAAAGCTCCAAAAATCTCAGAACTGACTAGGAAACTGCATGTGATACAAAATGAGCAGATATAAAAGCCACAAACATTTGCTAAGCACAAAGGTCATCATGTATTTTTTTTAAGTTATAATCTATGGCAAGTATGAGCATTAAAATAATTTTTATGAAATGCTACACATAAGAAGTTTAAGTAATGGACCTGAGTTAATCACTAAAAATATCAAATTCAGACTACAAAGCAAGTTTGATTACAAAAGTGCACTATTTACATTTTTATTAAGGAATTTCCAGACCAATTTCAAACCAACTAGTTTCTGATCACTATGTTCAATACAAAATATTTGAAATTTATAAACTAAGGTGGAACTTGGGGTTCTGGACATGAAAAAAATATATGAAACAAATATTTTTAGGTTACTGAACCACGGACAGCTAGAGAATATATATGAGATGTAGGTAAATGAGATGTCTTTTGTTATCATGGTGTACTTCTGAGAGTAACTTTTTAAATTTCTGTTAAATCAGAAATTATAAAAGATCTAAAATATTACACTACTAGCATGCTAACAGTTTCATTTATCACCAACACACAGACACATACACTGTAGTAAGGATGCTTAAGAACTCTGGTTAATGGAATATACATTTTATTTATGCACAGAGCATCTTGCATCAGCCTTTCAAGGACCAGTGCCATATGAAATGATAAAATAGATTCAGCTATCACCTGGTATGTTTTTACCGTAAGAGAGACACTCTGAAATTGTGAAATCATGGTCTTAGAGAAATATTGGCAAATCTGCCTAGTCTGTTTTTCAGAGATAGTAAAAGAGAACTTTGTTCTTTAACACAGCTCCACATTGGTGAAATCCTCCATGGAATAATACTATAAACAGAAGTTACTGAATTTTACCACCACTGAGTGTTAATAATTTGATTAGCTTAAAAAAATTCAATGGAAAAAATATATAAACTCAGTCATATGTTTTCTAGTTTTCAAAGCAAGTGTGTCATTAGTCATCCCATTGCTCAGTGATTCTTTGCTCAGAAAGCTCTGACCACTCAGATATATAAAAATAATCAGTATTTTCTCCAATGGCGTATTGTACAGAGACATAGCAGGAAAACCATAATAATCTCACTGAATTGAGGAAAATATATCAGACTTCGATAATATATTTGAATTTGCAGAGTGTATTGAGATAGTGGTGTTACCTGGAGATAGAACTCCACCTTCATAAGGTAACAAGCCAGCAGATGAGTACTAAGCAATACAGACATAGCATAAACTCCATAAACCCATTTTGAAGCTCATGATGTGCTAGGAGAAATCTGAGTCCACCACCTTCTAAAGATTCCTGTAAATCATCTGAGGGAAAAAAAAAAAAAAAGAATTATGAAGGTTACTAGGCTTTATTCTAAGAAACTTAAAATGATGACTCCAAAAAAGTTGTAAGGAACTTAAATAACATCTAGAATTAACAAGATTACACTTTCAAGGACAAAGCAAAATAACCACAGAACAGCATAAAAGTTAACCATGCATCTACTTGTGATTACTATGCATATGAGAAAGCAAGAATAAGAGACCCACAGACAGTATAAAATTGTATTAAATGTATTTAACACAGAAGTGATAAACATGACTGAGCTATTAGACAAGGGCTTTAAAAATCAATTATATCTATGTTCTGATTAGAGGAAAATAAACAGCAAGAGAAATGATAAGTATAAAAATAACTAGAATTAAAAAATATCTAAAAAATGTTAATCAAATGCTATAGAAGACCAAAAGAAGAAGTCAATAAGCTTAAAACCAGATTAACTATAAATGCATAAGAAGTGAGTTTAAGACAAAGCAGAAGAAACTCTTCAAATTGAAATGAGTTCTAGTAAATAAAGCAAACCGACAATTATAGTTTCACAAAATATAATATTAGCTATGAGTATTTGATGTCTCTAAAGGAGTTCTATTTGCAAAATAACAGAAAAAAAATCCATATTTAAAAAAATGATCAGCATGATATAAAAAAACATATTAATATAATGTGATCAGAAAAAAATACACAATAGATATCATAATCACACTTGTATACATTACAGAAATCCCTTAACTAAAATGAGCAAAATGGTAATTATGTTTATAGTAACAAAGTGAAGTAGTATGTTTCTCACCAAGTCAGAAGCCATAGAAGATGTCTCTAAATTCTCAGTGTAGAACTACACTGAGTAAGTGAATACTATGTTACATGCCAAGTAAACATATCCTTTAAAAAATGAAAGTGAAATAAAAACTTTGCAGATGAAAAATAAGTTTTCATCACCAGTGATAAATTGCAAAAATTGAGACACAATTTTAATGATTAAAACAAAATAATAGTTGCAAACTTGGATTACTAGAAAGAATAAAACTACAACTATAAATACATTAAAATATTTATATTTCATTTGATATAAAATAACAGTATTTTCACTTGGCATAGGATCCTGTGTTGGGAGTTTATTCAATCTAAAAACATCTTTTCATTGACTTCTAGGTTGACATGACAGCAAACATGCTATTCTAGTTAAGGAGATTTTATCTCTGGAAAGCAAAATTAGTCCAACATTAGAAAATTATCAATGTAATTAACCATTTTAAATAGATAGGTAATGAAAAATTCTGTAATCATCTCTACAAATGCAGAAAAGGCATTTGAACAAATTAAATAATTATTCAAGGTAAAAAAAATCTTAGCAAACTAATAATATAATGTAATCTTCTCCATCTGCTTAATATGCTATCTACAAACAAAAAACCCCACATAGCTAATAACATGCTTAATTCAGCAAGGCTGAAAATCTCTGGCCCCTGCCAGATCTGTATCAGGAAGAAATAAGAATGCCCACTCTCTCCATTTTAATGTAACATTTCATTGGAGATCTTAGTCTGTATAATAAAGGATAAAGAAAATAATTTATTTTGAAAAAGAAATATAACTATTGTCAGAGAATATAAAACAGTACTTAGAAAATTCAAGGGCATGTATGAGAAAACAACTAGAAATTATAAATATATTAAAAATGTAGGGTATTAGGTTGATACACAGAAAGCAATTGTACTTCAACTTATTTTCAAAATTACTCAATTAAATTTAGAAATAAGATCATTATAATTAATCCTAATTATCACTTTTTGCAAGAGAAATCAGAATGCACACTCTGAAGGAAATATAGAGCAATAGGGTCCAGAAATGGGCTTATGCAGAACTGGTCAACTGAATTATATACTAAACTGTGAAGGTAATTCACTGGAGAAAATGTGACTTTTTCACTGAAACATGGTTAATGAAAGAAAAATTAAAAATCATAAATATTGCTGTTGTACAAAAAATAGCAATGTGGATAATAGACAAACATCAAATTTAAAAATGATAAAAAATTAAGAGAAGGTGAAAGAAAATCTTTACTATCCTATAAAGTTGGCTTATATAGAAAACAGAAAGTGCTAAACATAAAACATAGTAAATGAC
>PVHY01003005.1:93747-115122 GCA_004024945.1 Uropsilus gracilis
AAAAAAAAAAAAAAAAAAAAAAAAAAAAAAAAAAAAAAAAAAAAAAAAAAAAAAGGAAAACATAAACAGATGGGACTACATCAAACTAAAAAGCTTCTGTACAGCAAAAGAGACAACAGAAAAAAAACTAGGATGCCCAACCGAATGGGCAAAAAATTTTTGCCCTCCACTTGAGTGACAAAAAATTTTTGCCCTCCACTTGAGTGACAAGGATTTAATAACGAAGATCCACAAGGAACTCACACAACTAAACAAAAGCAAAACAAAAAGTCCAATCAAAAAAATGGGGAGAAGAACAAAAAAGATACTTCTCCAAAGACGAAATACAAATAGCTAACAGGCACATGAAAAATTGCTTAATGTTGCTAGTAATAAGGAAAATGCAAATCAAAACCACAATGAGATACCACATTACACCAGTAAGAATGGCCCACATCCAAAGAACGGGCAACAAAAATTGCTGGTGAGGATGTGGAGAGAAAGGAACACTACTATACTGCTGGTGGGAATGTGAACTAGTCCAACCACTATGGAAAGCTGTGTGGAGGACCCTCAAATTAATGAAAATGGAACTACCATTTGACCCAGCAATTACTCTCTTGGGAATCTACCCAAAAGAGACCTCAATGTGGGTACAAAGGGACACCTGTGCTCGGATGTTTACTGCAGCACAATTTATAATTGCAAGGTCACGGATGCAACCTAAATGCCCCCAAACTGATGACTGGATGAAAAAAAAAATGTGGTATATAGACACAATGGAATATTACTCATCAATTAAAAATGACAAATTTGATGATTTTATAACAACATGGATATACTTAGAAGAAATCATATTAGCAGAAACAAGTCATAAAGAAAAAGACAGAAAACAAATGGTCTCACTAATATACGGGATATAGTGAAAAAATAAACAGAAGAGTTGAGGAAAAGTCAAAACAAGCTAAGCACCAAACTGAAGTGCACAAATTTTAGCAGGAGGGAAAGCAGGGGGTGGAAATGGAGGGGGGATTAAACCCCTGGGATTACAATGTTGTGAAATTTATATAAAAATAATAATAAAAAACAATGCAATCAAGTGGCCAATGCATTTTTTTTCTTTTTTTCTTTATTATTATCATTATTGAGGTTTTTAACCCTGTATATGATTCAGGGGAATAGGTTTATACCTCATCAGACACACATCATCACACCCATCACCAAAGTACCGGAAGCCCTTTACCATTACCACTGGCACTTCCCTTTTTGTTGTTTTCCCATCCTCTGTGGTAGCCCCATTTCTGCAGTCATATGTCTAGGGTGTGTCTTTGTTTAATTTTGTAAGCTCCTTTATTTTGATTCTCTGTTTTCCATATATGAGTGAAAGCCTCCTGTATTTGTTTTTCTCCTTCTGGTTTATTTTATTTAGCAGATCCTCTCCAATTCCATCCATATAGTCATGGATGTCAAGATGTCTTCATTTTTTGTTGCTGAATATTGTTCTATCAGGTTCATGGTATATCTTAATCCACTCATCTGCTGTTGGGCATTTCTTTCCATGAGTTGACTATGTAAATAATGCTACAGTGAACACAGGTGTGCTTATATCCCATCAAATTCAATTCATGATTTTTATTCAGGAAGATATCTAGAAGTAAAATTTCTAAGCCATGTGGTATATTTTGAGAAGCCTCCATATTGTTCCCCATAGGAACTGAATAGGGTTACTTTTTCTCCACATACTCAACAATACTTGTTTCCAGTTTTGTAATAGGGACCATTCTCACTAGAGTGAAGTGGTATCTCATTGTGGCTTTGATTTGTATTTCCCTGGTAATAGTAAAGATGAAAATTTTTTTCATGTGCCTGTTGTCATCAATATGTCCTCTTTGGAAAGGTGACTATTAGATCCTCTACCTATTTTGTATTGTTTGTTTTGTTATATGAGTTTTGTGAAGCCTTTTATATACATGCCATATCAGATATATGTGATATATGTGGGCAAATATCTTCTCCATTATTTTGCATGTTTTTTTTTTTTCATTTTGATGATAATTTCTCTAGCTGTGTGGAAGCTTTTTTAACTTCAGGTAGTTCTATTGGCTTATTTTTGCCCTCATTTTATTTAATATTGGAGTCAAGTCTCCAAAACTTATATAAACTCAATGCCTTGGAGTATTTTGTCCATATTTTCTCCTATGTATTTAGCCTTCTAATCATATATTTAAATCTTCAATCTGGTTTGATTTAGTTTTTGTGATTATTATGAGAGTTGTCTAGTTTAATTCAGTCACACATGGTTGACCAGTTTTCCTACCACCATTTATGGAAGACTTCAGATTTATTAAAAAATTTTCTATAATATTGCCATCATTCCGCCCCATAATAGAGCATTTTAAAACTAGACAATGCTGAACTCATATAGAATAAAAGTGATTTCCAAAAGAATCACTTTACAGTGAGGAATTTTCCTGTTTTAATGGAGGAAGCCCAAATAAAGAATTTGAAGAAAAAGACCAATAACAATCCAGAAGTTGAAGTTGTTAAAAGCACAGAATGATACTGTACTTATTTTTCATTTCATTCTGATATCCACAGGTTCCTGAGGGTAAAAATGAACACGTTTCTCTATATATCACTTTCCTGTTAATTCAAAATATTCTGAAGAGCTTGAAAAATCTAAAGTAAGGTATAGGTATATAAAATTAATATAAGAAGTGCTAAGAAAAATGGGAACCATTTTATGCTAAATATTATGGAACTTAATGTTACAAAAAGATTTTAGGAATAGTAACAAATGGTGCAACTATTTTCAGGAAGTTCTAACAAATATATGTTTAATAGTAACTATAAATCTCCCTGGACCAAACAAGGGTTCCTGAACTTGATGTAAAGTTCTTCCAAAAATCTTGTGACCACATTTTGAAATGCCTCAAAAAATAGGCTTTCAAAAGCAATTTTCCCACAAAAAAATGAAATAACCGACATAAATCATCACCTTCTAGGTAGTTGTTTATCACGTAGACACACTCTCATTCTTAGAGCACAGGATTCCTTATGACATAAGCAGGAATATTTTAATGGTATTTATATTTTTAAAGGTTAGCATTGCTGCCATTGTTAATATGTTCTGATGAAAAATTTGGGCAAAATAATCAAGGAATTAAAACTTTAAATATTCCCTCCTGAGAGCTGGTAAGCTTTAAAGTAAAAGTTAATTTTCTGCTAAATGCTGCCGTAAAGAATGCTTATATTTTTGGAAATAAAGGGACATTAAAATTAGCATTTAAACTTTTTGGTATGTTTCATATTTATATATTATGCTTTTTACCTCTACTATACTAGAGCAACTTGAATAATGTTTCAAAATGCCTACTTTTAAAATTTATTAATATATGATTTTTTTTGCCTTATCCATCTGTCAGAGCAAAGATAATCTCTTTATCAAGTAATGATTGATTTTGTTCAAGTGTTGGAGATTATCTAGACACTCCCTTCTTTAATATTTTATAGTTAAATAATGTTTTAACATCCCATTGTATTTATCAGTCAATTCTATTTTCCCCAAATAAATAATTAATAAAACTGTCGTTAATATTTTCTAATATATGAAGTTTCAGCTCAATGAACTGCCAATTTAGCATGAACGTTTGTAAAGCAAAATTAATGTTAGCAAATGTACTTTACCAAATAGAATAAATAGTTCATAAGTATATCATTAACCTTGATAGCTAACCTTGAAGATATGACTTCTGCCCAACCATTTTTTATTTCATTCTGAAATGCACCTTTGGAAATCACTTACTTTTAATCTACTTTTTTCTTAAGATGACTTTGGTTTACAATATGCATGGTTCAGAGGTATAGGTTACACCTCCTCAGATATATGTTATCATACCATACCCATCACTAAGGCATCAACCATCATCCATATAATCCATTGGGCCCCGTTCTTCCTTTGCTCAAACCCTCCCACTATGGTAACCTCAATTTTGCAATCACAATTCTAGAGTTTAATTTGGTTTGGTTGGATCTGTTCCTTTGTTTTTTCCCCTCTATATCCCACAAGAGTGAAATAATCCAGTCTTTGTCTTCTGACTTACTTAGTTCAGCATAATCCCCTACAATTCTATCCAAGTGTCACAATGACAAGATTTTATTCATTAATTTTTAATTTTATTTAAATTTATAACTGAGTAGTATTCATGAACACATGAGTGCATGTTTACCTTCCAAGTAGTGTTTCTGCATCTTTTAGTTGATATCTATGAGTGGATGTGCATAAACATAGCAGTAGATCTATTTTTAATATTTTGAGAAACCTCCATTCTGTTTTCCATAAGCTATGAACCAGTTTATATTTGGATAAACAGTATGTAAGGGCTCCTTTTCTCCACTTTCTCACCAACAATTGTTGTTTCTGATCTTATTGATACAAACCATCTCACAGGTCTGAGGTGGTATCATCATGGCTTTTAATTGCATTTTTCTGATGATACAGGATGGTAAGTAGTGATTCATTTACCTGTTGGCAGTCTCTATGCTTTCTTGGAAAAATTGTCTTTTTAAATGCCTGCTTTTTTTTGTTTCTTTGTTGAGTTATATGGGTCATTTTTAGATCTTAAATATTAACCCCCTTGTTAGATGTATACTGTGCAAATATTTTCTCCCTTTTTATAGGATTTTTTTCTGTCTAATGATAATTTATTTTTATGTGCAGATACTTGCTGATTTGACGTAGTCCTATTTGCTTATCTTTGTTTTACTTCCCTTCCTACTGGAGTTAAGATTCCAAAGATGCATTTGATGCCAATATTGAGTATTTTGTGTGTTTTCTCTATATAGTTTATAGTTTCAGGACTTTTTACAAGTCTTTAACTGATTTTAAGTAATTTTTGTGCAAAGTATGAGAATGTGGTTAGTTTTATTCATTTACACAAGACTAATCAATATTCATAGCACCATTTATTGTAGATATTTTCCTTTCTCAACTGTATATTCCTGGTCTCTTTGTTGTGTATTAGCTTACTGTTAATCTATGTTGGATCCATGGTGTTATTACTTAGATCTCTATTATATTGGTCTATGTGTCTATTTTTACATGTTGAAGTATTGTTTCAATTATTATACCTGTGTAGTTGTATTTTACATCTGTAAGTGCAATATCCCCGTTCTTCTATTTGTCAAAATTGCTTTAGTTATCAGTGTGTTTCTAGTAGTTTTGTGCTAGAATCATTACAGATTTTAAGCAATAAGCAATTAGTGATTTAAATTTTCTTACCAGGGCCGGGCACGGTGGCTCGTGCCTGTAAGCTTCAGCCTATGAAGCGGCTGGGGCTAGGTTTCGCGGTTCGAGTCCCGCCTGGGACCAGTAGCGAGACCTGGTTCCAAAAAAATAGCTGGGCGTGGCACACACCTGTAATCCCAGCTACCTGGGAAGCTGAGACTGGGAATTGCTTGAGTCTGTGGTACCCTGGGCAACGAGAGCCTGGGGTTCCACAGGCATAAATAGTGAGACCTGGTCTCAAAAAAAAAAAAAAACAAAAAAAAACTTACCAATTCCAAGTCTTTTATATCTTTATTTTCTCTAATTTTCTTAGTTAGGACTGCCATATGATGCTGAATAGTGAGTGACAATCCTTGTTTTTATCTGATTAAAGAAAAGTTTTCAGTTTTTTTTAGCTGTGACTTTTTCATAAATGATCTTTATCATTTTGAACAATTTTTGATATTTTTATCATAAATTATGCTAAAACTTACCAAATGCTTTCTCTGCATCTATTGATATGACCGTATGTACTTTTTAATATAAGATATATTAACCGATTCTCAGATGTTGAACTATTTTTGCATATTGGGAATAAGTCGCTTGGTCATGTTTATGATCTTTTTACTGTATAGTTTAATTCAACTTGTTAGTATTTTATTGAGTCTATTTGGATATGTGTTTATCAGGGATATTCCTCTATAGTTTCATTATGTGTTTTTTGATAACAGAGTAGCTGACCTCATAAAATGTGTTTAGAAGCATATCCTCTTCTTCCTTAATAGTTTAAAAAGATAGGTATTAGTTCATCACTGAATGGTAGAATGGAATAATAATAAACTGCTCTAGGGTTTTTCTTTTCTTCTTTCTTTTTTTCTTTTTTCTTTTTGTTTTTTGTTTTTTTTTTTTTTTTTTTTTTTTTTTTTTTTTTTTTTTTTTTTTTTTTTTTTTTTTTTTTTTTTTTTTTTTTTTTTTTTTTTTTTTTTTGCTTCTGGGGGAACTTTTCAAGTTTTACTTTATTCAGTCTCAGACAGTTGTATTCCTCTAAGATGTTAATTTTTCTAGATTGTTCAATTTGTTGGCACAAAGATGTTTATATAGTATCTTATGATCTACTGTATTTATAGAAGTCTCCATATTTCTTAACTTCAAGTAGAAATCAAAGAAGTATAACAGCTAAAATTTACCTTAATGTCCTTACCATATGTTCCTCTCACCCTTTAATTGTGCGTCTCATATTTTCTCTCTCTTTGTCTGCCATAAGTTAGGTACATAAACTAGAGTGAATAAATCAAGGATAACAAGATTATAGTTTTTGCCCCAAACCCTGAAATAAAATTCTAGGGAAATGTACCGGTAGAAACATAATTCCATGAGTGTAAATACCATGTGAATTTTCCCAATAGTCAATAATTTTTTAAATTTATATGCAAAGTAAAAGATTTGCATGGTTTACGTCTCATAATTCAATTCTTTCAATCTTGTGGTTTGGTATTCTTTGCTACTTCTCAAAACCAAAAGATGAAAATTCAATGAATTTGTGGTTCCTCCTAAAATGTGTATTTATCCAGAGAGTGCTTATTATGTTTTCTGTTACAAACTGAATACTCGGTTGATGTTAGTCATTAAAATTGTTTTATGATTTTTATAGAAGATGCAATATATGTTATGTTTTTTCTTCAATATATTTTCAATAAAATTTACCAAATACATTTATTTATTTATACACCACAAGCAATTGAGCCGGCAAAACAATTTAAATTGTAAAGAGCTAAGTAGTTCTAGCATATTCAACTGAAGAATTGATCTAAAGCTTACTTCATTTTTACTACTTTAATTTTACTTGTTTTATTTATGGATTTATGGTGAGTATAATATCAAGGAAACTGACATTCTCATCTAATACCTTTCTGTCTCTTAAATGATACCTTCACACACTGCTGAGAGCTCTGATCAGGGTGTGCTTGACCAGACACTTATAGATGCTTGCTGTTTCCAAGGTGAATAGCCTTTATTAAAATATATTGCGAATGACATTTTACCCTTAAAGCATGGCATTTTAGAGGTCAGGGTAGTACTTCTCCTGTTAAAAATAATGTTAGAAAACAACTCTTACCAAATAATAAACACCTGCCATTGTACGTACAGAAAAAAGGAAGTGAAATACTTTTCATGTCAAAGAGTCAATTCTCTTTTTCTGTTTTATGATCAAAACCACTAAGTACCTTACAGTCCCAATAAATGGAACAATGTTTCATTGTCTTGCTTCAAATTGCAAACCCTGCATCATTCTACTTTAAACTAATCTCAAGCAGTTACTGAACACATCATTAGTTTCCCTTCCCCGAAGGGACAATGGAGATGCTTTCATAATGAAGTGCAGGCATTTTTGAAAGAAAATTATTATTTAATGAAAATATCATCTGTTTAGGTTAAGCAAAAGAAAATATATAAAATAAAGAATGAAAAATGAAAAATAAAAGAATCTAAGTTAGTTTTGAGCTTGAAAACATCATTATTCTATATAAATGAATTTGATGTCAAATAATTATTCATTGTGGGAAGTTTTTCATTTAACAAACATATCTGCATATAATAAGCAAGAATAAATACTCATTACATTCATTAATCATTTTTAGAAGCACTTATTGAACACATTTAGGTTATTGTTCTAGACACTGGCAAGATAACTAAATCTTAAATCTTGATATCTAATTGAAAGATTTATAATCAGCTAAATGTATTCTTCATTTTAGAAAAGAAAATAAGTATAGGTAGAAAAAAGGGACTAAGTGTCACACTACTTGATTATGGTTATTAGCTCGAAAGTAACAGAAAAGATGACATTAATGGAAATTGGACTAATTAACTTGAAAGGAGGATGAAAGTAGAAGTATTACATAAGTCAAGGAGGGACTATTTTGCAGTTAAATTAAAAAAACTGACAAATTAAAGGTCTAAAATGTTAGCAATGAAGTTATGTTTTCCATGATAATTTGAAATTATTGTTAGAGAATTTCTGTAATGTGTGCAAAGGATTCCAAGGTCACATTCAATCTCTAAAGGAAATAATTCAAGATTGTAATAGTAAAATCTTCTAGAATGTGGGAGGAAGAAGGAATAGAACATTTACTATTAACTATGCCTGAAAAACTATGTACATGCAAAATCTTACATAAAATAATGAAAAATAGAAAAAACAAGCACCAAAGCATGGAGACAGTCATTTATGTACTGTACTGAAGAGGTGCCAATTAAGTCACCATTCATTAAGAGAAGTTTGTGTTACTAATTATGGAAAAATGAGACTACATTTGCTTTAACTCGCTGTTTGCCTACCAGTATACATACTAATAAGTATTTGTATGTCATAGTCTTTACTATAGCACATTTAGTGTTTATAGCATTTTAATTTTTTATTTTATTTTACCAACTAAAAATCTGAAGCATTCATTATTAAATTGGCAGTTGTACTGAATAAGATAGAGTCATGTTATCTCCATTTAGCATATAGACACCCAAAAGGAGGACTGAAAATTGGCTGTATATAGAACTGGACGAAAAAGATTACAACATTAGTATAATTGATTACAGAATTAATTTGATCACTACTCACCAATTACAGCCTCATTTCTTTATTTTCCTGTTGATCTACCAAATATGTACATACATATACACATATTATTGTTGATATGGCAGATATGTTGATCTCCCATATATACACCAATTACATATGTATACACATAAACTCAATTCAGAAAAAGACATTCTCCCCTCTAAGCTATCCCATATTCAGATTCTGCCTTCAATGACTCCCATACTCCCAGCAATAATCTTCCAAAATCTCCAAAGGTATGATGATTAGGCAATAATTCAATTTAGGTGACAGATTTTGCAGTTTCATTTTACTGTGCTAGGTAAAATCAGGTGCCTACCTGTTCCTGTAATATACCATGTGATACACAATTTTTCATAGTCAATCATTATTCTTATGTTTTGTCTCAGTATGTTTCCCCATTAATAGGTAAGTTTCTTTATAACACATGTATTCTCTTATATGTCTAGTTCCTCAGTGACTAACAGGCAAATAGTGACTGATACATAAAAATCTTATTTAACATACTGATAATAAATAATTTATAAATGAATTTCTAACCTCATTTATTGAAAGAAGTGCTCTTTGAACATCCACAACAAAAAAGCTAACAGTGCATTATATGTACTTATGACTTGCCTAACTCCCTGGTTAGGAATTTATCTATTATACAATGAATTCTTTAAGTCACAAAATTAACAGCAAATAGTATTTGGGCATTATTTCCCTAGATCCAATAAATTAATATTTTAATATATAATTTTTAAAGTGCACATCATATTAATTAGTCATTTTAATATGTACATGCAGAGTGTGATTTACTTTCTCAATTAATTATTTTGATTAATTGGTCCATATTTTAAATACTTACAAAATTAATGAAAAAATATTAATGAGAAAATTTATTAATTACAAAATTCAGATTGGAAATTAACATCAACTATGAATATTAAAGGAGAAATCATAAAAAGACAAAATAATTCAGTAACATTCACTACATTTTATATCATGACCTCACAAAAGCAAGGACAGGCTTTAAATTTAGTTTGAAACACATTCTTTTTCCTACAGTCTACAGAAAAAGGAAAAAAAACCATAAAGTATAATTTTCTTGACCTGAGATGATCTCTTTGATCTCTTACTAACAATATAAGCACAGTCTTTCTAATTACTAACTTAGTGGTCGCTACCACCTATGACAATGTAATTTCAGGGACATGGTATTTTTCTGCTTTTTTTGAGATCTTTTCTCACAAATTAATTAAGGATATCCTGTTTTTGAAGACAGCCCAATGCAAAACAATAAACACACCACATTGCAAATTTCAAAAGAAAGATTAGTATGGAAGTCAAAGGAAAAAAGAGACAGAGATAGAGATTGAGAATTTTATATACCTTCTCTGCATATAACACTATCTGTAGAAAAGGGATAGTAAATACAAATTAGGGAGAATGTTTCCAAGACTCATTTAGATAAGTATACTCTCAGAATAAACAGGGAAAAGCATGGAAAGAAAGAATGGAATTTCTCTTAAGAAGTTTGTTGATACTGATGAATAGGAAAATAGGACTTCTGTTTCATGCTATTTTAGTGTAAACTGTTTGAACAGCTATTCAAGCCACAAAGCTTGGGAGGAACTGTCATGAGTATTGGGCTGATGCCTACTTAGGAAGATCACCCCTCACCAAATTGCAGTATATCTAGGATAGCAGTGCAGATTGTTCCCAAATAGTACAGTTCCTTAGCCTGTGGGAGATGTTGAAATGGTGATTGACTGACTTGAAAAATTTAGTGTGTGGGATCTCTATCCCATGCTCACGACAGTAAAACATTCTATGTCACTAGTTGGGATCTAAAGGAAAAGAGTAGTTGTACCAAAAGCAGCCATGGGAACAGACATGGTCAGCTCCCCAGACATGAATGTTTATATGTGGATCTCATAGATCTGTAGCTATTTTTCCTCACATTACTACTTCTATAGAACTTAAAATGTGACAGAGAAAGTAAAAAAAAAAAAGTTTTAGAATTTATTTATCTTATTTATTAAACAGAGCTTTGACTGACAAAATTCATTATGAATTTAATCAGTCATTATTTTTACCTGTTATCACTGGAAACTCATGAAACCACACACCAAAATGAAAAACAAAACAAAACAAAACAGATTTTCATCTCTGAAATATGTTTATTGAAAATAAACCTTATTTTTTCAAGTACACAAAGAATGAATTATAGAATTTAGTCTACAGGTGGTTAATTGGCTCATTAATATCATGTCAGCTGAATTGGTAACAGAGCAGTCAAGTGTGATAGAAAAAAGTAGTAATTTTAAGGTCACAAATGTAATTTTTGACCTCATGATAAATAATAATTAGTTGTTCCATCATATTAAAATTAAAGAGATTTTAATACAAAATCAAATAATTTTAATGAAAAAAATTTACTTATAATAAAGTTTAAAAAAATCAGAATTAGTGAGCCTATTAAAATTACTTTTATCCTTGCATAATTCTAATATAAATGACTTATTAGAATGAATGTTGCAATATAGAAATGATTATAAAATTCATTGTTATCTATATTAGAAAATAGCATATTACCAAATACTTTTAAAAACATTAAATTGCATTTTATAATTTATTTTTTCAATAACATGATATTTATAGCTCTACCAATATCTATATTTATCTTTATTTTGGTAACTCAAAATTATCACTTTAAAAATCTAATCTCCTTTTATTGCATAACCTTGCTCCTCACCTGCATTATCTTAAAACTTATTTGTGTTAATAACATCTCTGCTCATCCATTTTTGAAACAGAAAAACTTCTATCTTTTAATCTTTCATTCTCCTATATTCCTGCCCTTCAGTTGACATTTATACTATATTTTTTATAAAGTCATTTATTAAATCTAGTTTTATTCTTGATTTTCTGAGCTACTCTCTTTTATATCTCATCTGAACAACTATAGTGCCTCTTTACTGGTCTCTGCTTCTATACTATGATTCCAAGAAATTTTCTTGATCTTTAACTTTGTTAAAATATCACTGTTAGCAGGTATACTGAGAGGCACTCAGGACCCCCAAACTTACATGTTCTGAAGGTATTTCATCATTTACCACATAAAGACAAAGCATACTTTTAGTGTGTAAGACCTTTAATAGAATAATTGTGCGTAGAGAAATTAAATGAGAAAGGATAGGGTTTCCTAAGTGAAACACCAGAGTCACAAATCCTTTCATAAGTAAATACTCAGATAAACGGGGACTTGAAGTAGGGCAGCTGTAGCCCAAAACTTGCCACAAGTCTAAGGTACTTTCTAGCTGGGAACGATAAAAGGGGCAAAAGAACCAGACAGAACTAGGATGAAACGAACAAAATCAAAGTACAAATAATAGTAAGGAATGCCATTGCCAGTTTCCCAACTCATCTCTTCCAAGTGTCTCTCCATTTCTCTCCTCCACGTGTCTCCTGCTGGAAATCCAAAGAAATAAATGACACTTTTCCATATTTTCCCCTCCTGTACGTCTCTTCTCATGCTTCCCTGTGTCTTTCATATTCTGTAGCTCCACCTGGTCACTCATCTCTACCCCTCATTATGTAGGGCAGGAAATACAGAGTATCACCTTTTTATGGAGACTCTTCTATTATAATTCCTTTACCTTCTTGTTAAAAACCTCTATTAAATTGATACAAGATGAAATCCAAACTGACAAAACTGACTTAAAGTAATTGACAAAACTGCTTCCAAATTACTATTTTAGTCTCATCTTCAACTTCCTTTTCAATTTTCATTATTAATTAACCCAATGTTTCCTTTTTAGGACACTTATTTAATGCTACACCTGTTCTCATTGTTTGAAATTTCTATTAATTCTTTAAGCCCTATATTGGGCTTAAACTATTCTAATTTCCCAAGTGAAGAAATAGAGAAATGATTCTCCCTAACCATCATTTACTACCACATTAAATTTATATTATTAATTTACTTACAATAATACAATATTAATTCAAAACTGCTATTTTCACTAGACTAGTATGAGATCTATGTTTATAAAAAAATATTCTATTTAAAGCATGTTGCAAAGTTCCTGGAGTCCAACATATACTAAATACATTTCCTAAGAGAATAAATAATTTGTTCAAGTAGGAATCTAAGATGAATAAAATCTTACAGTAAAAATTTATAAAAATATAATCAAAATCTACAGCTTAGAAGAATAAATAAGAAAAATGCTAAGAACGACATCAAAATCGTCGTATTTTGACATTTTCCTATACTATTTTAGAAAATGCATCACTTCATTTAACAAAAGTTTAATTTAAAATATAATGGAAACCTGAAAATAAAGTTGTCTTGATCTAAAATATAAAAATAAAACATCTTTTTTTGCATGGGAAATTTAATTATTGATATTTATATTCCCCAGATGTTACAATAAAAGTCCAGCTTCTTCATTACTTAAGGTTTATATACAGGCTTCTTTTTATTGGTTATGAAGATATATTTTTAACAGAATGTAAAGACTTTTATCCAGATACTTTAATGAATGCATTCTTCATTAAACATTTGCCTTTTCATTTTTTAAATTTTATTGTTAGTTAAGGATTTGATAAGATGTTGTTAGCTATAAATCAAAGATTTTAATGAGCAAATATTATAATTTTATTTTCTAATTTTTAAAAGACAATAAATGCCACATAAATGTAAAAATTCCCAAGATGCATACAGGATTCAGAATACTTTATTATTGGAAACATTTTTATGAGTAAGCTTACTGAAGCACATAATAAAGTCTCTCTACATACTTGATTATCCTTGTTACTGTGTTACCAGTGAGGATATTCTTTAATAAAATAAATCATTTTTCTATTTTACATTAAACTGCAAATTTTCTTTAAGTAGCAACAAAAACTTCATGCCACTTGTCATGTATCACATTAAAGTATTATCATAGCTATTTCCAGCTGTTCATGTTCTTACTGTATTATCACTAGTCCCTGTTTCTTTGTATCCCATTGCTACTGTTCTCATGTATCTGTAATATCTTACATCCTTACTCAATTCTTGTTTTTGGTCAAGGTGAATTTTCCTTAATTCAACAGGAATTATTTAAGAATCTTTTATAAGCACTCTGATATTATCTGAGTTATTTTACCAGTCTCTGAAAAAAACCACTCTTCATATCTAGTATAGTAATATATATGGTAATACTAGGAATAGAAAGATAACCCCTTAAGAATTCCCCTTAGAAGAGTACAGCCATATTCCTAGATTCCAAAATTCAGCTAGTACCAACACCTTATAACAAGAATCAGATAAGATTTGCCTGATCTGAGAGGCCTGGGAAGAATTTCCATATTCAACAGTCCAGTCTATCAAACATCCTTTCCCAGATAAGTAACTACTGCTAACTGCAGGCTAGAGTTTACATTATCAAACTGTCTTCCCCTCCATCATGGCATTTTACCCCAGAGATTCAAAAAGATGAAAGGTGGGGAATTCTGCATAATTAAGAGGAACTCTCTGAACCCAGAATAAAGAACCTTAACTGCCTCCCATAGTCTCAGGGGAGATCTCAATCAGGTCTTCCCAGCCTGCCCACTACCTCTAGCAGTATACTGTTTTTTATAATGAACTCTATCACCTGCTTTGTTCTGGTACTTTCTGAAATTATTTTATCGGAGTTTGTTTGAAAGGTCTAACAGGGAGCCAAGTGATTTGTATACTTGTACTGAAGAAATGGTCAGTATCCATTGGGGGAAGGTTTCCCACATGTGTGTTGCTTGGGGAAGGGACTCAATGTATAGCACCGAGAGAGGAAAGGGACACCTGCATAGCCAGCCAGATCAGTCCAACTAACCCTGGCAATCCATGGGGTGACAGATGTCACAGCCAGATTCTTGAAAGACATCAAGGACCTCCAATCTTGCTGTCCACAAGTATATATATACTTTAATTTTATATAAATTACATGATGTAGCATATAGTACTATAACAGCATTACATATGAATGCATCACATGTAATTGTATCACATCTTTATGTATATAATTTTATAAGCAGATAATTATACATTTTACAATATAAAACAAACTGAAAAGAAATTTTAAATATTTGTGATTAAATTGTTTTTGTGTAGTCTTAGACTGCAAGATATTCAAATTTACACATCTTAGATACCATATTTTTTTGTATTTAGTTTTCAGGATTAATATGATTCATAGAAGTAAAATATTAACTCCATCTTATATCTGTGACATCACATTTGAATTTGAGTACATAAAAATAAAATTTTATTTTCACATTAGCAGTAATTCATGTACTCAACCATCACCTGTGGCTAATAGCCAATGTATTGATCAAAGTAGCTCAATTAATTTCCATCATTTCCAAAAGTAGCAGTTGTAGATGTGCTAATCATTAATAATTACAGAGTATTTTTTAAAAAGTTCAAATAATTTAGAAGTCATTTAAATTCCCTTTTTATTAGCATTCATTTCCTCTAAAGTTTTCAAACTATTCATAAAATAATATTGTTGCTTAATTTTGAGAATATAAAATCTCTACTGTTCTCCATATAAATATTACAAAGTAAATTTTATTTTTATGTAATGCAATTGGAAACATGTCAGTAAACATAGTTTCATTTCCTTTTTGATAATCATGATATTAGATAATTAAATGATGTTTATTAAAACTCCTCTGGCACTCAATATTTCAAAATAATGTATTTCCCATTATTGAGTCTCAAAGTAGAAGAAAACAAATAGTGAGAGGACATTCAGATTAATTTAGCCTATTAAAATGTCCATCCATGGATATCAATTTTTATTACATTCTGTAGCCTACAGGATTACAATGATATTATAGAAATATCTCATCTTGTTCAAAGTAAATGAGAATGGATACTCAGTATAATCAGAAATAACTGCTAAGGGCAAAATGAGGGGTACCCTGGGACCTCCATGCTTTCTATTTCTAAATAGGTTCTGCCACCCACCACATAAATACAAAATATATTCTAGTGCATAAAACCTTCAATAGAATGGAACTTTAATATAATTAGTGTGCAATAGAGACAAGAAAGAATATAGTTGAACATAATTTCCAATTAAATACCCAAAGTTACACATCCCCTGTACGTAAATAGCCAGGCAAACAACATTGGCTCAAGCAAGTATACTGAGCCTTGAAAGCTAACCTCAAGTCTAAGGCACCTCCTGGTGAGGATCCAGAGGAAAGGGGAAGGAAAGGACCAGGAAAGTCTAGAAGGAAAAGATCATAATCGAAATCCAGATAAAGGCTATCACCATCAGCCTCCCCATCCCTTCTCACCCACACCTGTTTTCAAGTGTCCCCAAGTCCCTGGTACAAGTCCAAGATTGAGAAACAAGCACAGCTATGTCACATGTCCTCTGCTCCATGTGCCCCCTCCTGCTGGGTTGCCTTCCTTCTTTCCTTCTCCCTGTCTCCAGTCCTCAGCCCGCTTTTCTCTCTCTTCATCCTTCCCACTGTCTTTTCTAGCTTCACTGCTCTGCCCAGTCCCTTATTTCCTTAGGGTGGACAAGGAAACTGGAATCTCCCCCTTTCCCTGGGGTTGACCCTGTAACACACTGATCTTTGCAACTCTTTTCCTCAGACATCTTAATGTTTTCTGGAAAAGGATAAAATTCAAAGTTTTCTAATTTGATTTATATTTTTGGGGAAGTTGCCACTCCTTTTCCTAATCTTACCCTATTTTCCATTGTCATCAGCACACTTTGCTCTCACTACTTTGCAATCTGCCTGGTATTTTAATTAAAGACTTAATTTTAAGCTTTTTTTTTTGACTGGATTTGCCATTATTCTTTAATTGTCTTCCATTTAAGTCAAAGTGTTCTAATGACTTTTAACAACAGTAGAGATTTTGTTATCTAGAAGAAGGGGCTTGCATTCATTTTACTGTAAACAGAAAAGTGGTTGGGAAAACATAAGATGAAGGGGGAAAAGTTAATTATTACCTTCCTTAAAAAAGGGTAGCTAAGAGATAAGCAGCCTAAACTGACAAATATTTTTAATTGAGTGGGTGAGATAAGATAGGGTTTTAGTTTTCTGTGAATACGTTTTGTACAATGAATAACAAATATATAAATAGTTGTGCGTATACAGGCTTTTTAAAAATCAGCAGTTAACAAGTAGAGAGTAAAAGCATTTGGCCTAAGTTGTTCTTTAAATTATATGAGAATATTTCTGAATATTTCAAAAGCTTTTAAACACTAAGGATACTTATCCCTTATTGGAGGAATTATCATTAAGTAATAATAAGAAGGATGAATTTTTTTTACAATCACATCTACCTTCTCCAGAGAGATCATTTAAATAATTTAAGATGAAGACTTATTTTTAAAAAAGAAAATTATATGAATTCTTCAAACTCATTAAAGATGGCAATCATATGCATCATATTTTAGGTATTCAACTAACATTTAATGGATTTTATTAAATGAAGTGTTTCTTTTTTTATTTTTTAAACAATGTTGAGAATCTATTTTCTTAGTAAAACCATTTCTTTTCCAAATCTTGCTCATATCTCATATCAGTAAATCATATCATTAGTAGTTCAGAACCTCAAACTGTTAGGAGTTGCGTGTAGAATGAAAAGAATATGAGACAAAAGAGATTGATAGCGATCTGTGAGGCTAGCCCACAGAACAGAGATCCTGGGAAGCATGTCCAGGTCTAACTTTAATGAAGCTGTGAAACCTCTTATATACACCAGCAAGGAAAAGTTACAGTGATGTAATGAGGATGTAGCAAAGTGTATATAACATACAGCAGGGAGGATGAGTGATAACAGGAGAATTTACCTTTGGGTGCAACAGTCATTGCTAATGGGTCATATGTCTCCTGGGACATTCCAAAGAGGTTAGGAAGCTGGGTTACAGGTGAGAGATGTGCTATTGCACACCCTCTAGTGTGCCAGAGTGTGCTAAAGAGATAGGAGTTGTTCCTCTTATCCCCCTAACGCTCCATCTCTCTACCTACTTTCACATTCCACATCAAACCAAACTGGAATGGTCAATCTTATCTCACTCTTTTTGTGTTTCATTCACTATTAATGTTAGGGGAGGCTGTGGTGAAATGGGAGAAAGGGAGATCTGCGGCCCCCAGGACTAGTAGTGCTGCATTAGAATGGCAGCCATTGTTGTCCTGGTGGATGGAGACTTGGAGAAGGGAAGCCAAGCCTCCTCTTGATAGGATTAGTTACAGGACATTAAGGAGAAGACTGGGATAAAACACTTGGAAAGGAGAAGGGGATGGGAGAGAGCAGAGGAGCAGCATGAGTTGCCAGCTTCCAGGTGCCTGGGTCACTCCAGAAGCCTGGAGAGCATGTTAGAGTAACTTGTAACTTGTGTTGGCTAACTTGGAAATTTGGTACTTGAGAACCTGGTTTAACTTTGAAACTGTGAAGCTTGGAAATTGTCTGGAGACCTGAAGAGGCTTGTTGTAACTACTGTTTTTATCAAGAGACATCTGAAGTGCTTGCTGCTGCTGAATCAAGTGAGTCTTGCTGGTTTTTATGGCCACTTTGGAGCTGGGGCTAAAAGAATGTTGGAGCTGTGCCTTTTGGAGGAGAATTGATGACGCCATCCTGGTTTCCTCATTGGATTTGAATCTTCCACTTTGGAAGAAAGAGCAACGGTGCCATCTTGGCTTCTTCTGGCTTGGAGTGAGTGGAGCTGTGTCTTTGAAGGAAGAGTGGCAGCATCATCTTGACTCCTTCATCTGACTTGAGTTGTGGTAGCTGCCATTTTGTGGACACACATGGTTGCTGCAACCATGTGATCTTTGGACTAGAGACTGGACTGTGTGGTAAGATTACCAAAGGGGTTTCTTGTACACCATCAGTGACTTTGGTTTGCTTTGCCCTTTTAATACATACATTATTTATGCCTCCCTCTTAAGATTTATGTGATCTTGCTACTGCATGCACAGGCTGGGATGAACCTGGAATGTGACTGGCTTTATAGGACCAGTTGTTCCCATTTGTAAGTTTGGTTAAGCACCCCATTTTACCTGTTTTATCACCTGATTTCATTAATATGCAGTAAGTCACCAATACCTGCCACAGTAAAATTGGGTGAGAAAACAAGCAAAATGAGTGTTTTACCAAACTTACAAAGGGGAGCAGCTGGCCCTTTAAAGCCAGTCACAAACCAGGTTTTTTCTAGCCTGCACATGCAGTACCAAGATCACATAAACTTAAAAAGAAAGGTCAAAACAAATTTACTTAATAAAAGACAAATGAGGCAAGAGTCACTGAGTGGTACAAGGAAACCCCTTTGGTAATCTTACCACATAGTCCAGACTCTAGTCCAAAGAGCACATGGTTGCTTAGCCATGTGTGTCCACAGAAATGGTGGCTGCCCCACTTTAAGCCAGATGGAGGATTTAAGATGGTGCCACCACTCCTTCAAAGACACAGATCCACTCACTCCAAGCCAGAAGAAACCTTCTTTCAGCTCCAACTCCAAAGTGGTCTGGCATCAGCAAAACTCACTCAATATGGCGACACAGCAAACACTTCAGACATCTCACGTTAAAAACAGAAACACAACAAACTCTTCAGTTCTCCAGAAAACCTCCAAGCTTTGCAGTTTCAAAATTAAATCACACCTTTATCGAAGATTAGTTGACTATAGATGTGTGGTTTTATATCAGGGCACTCAATTCTGTTCCATTGATCTGACTGTCTGTTTTTTGTACCAATACCATGCTGTTTTAATTATTATGGCTTTGTAGTATAGTTTAAAGTTTGGGATTATAATACTTCCATTCTCTTTTTTTCTGGTCAGGAGGCTTTTGGATATTCGGGGTCTTTTGTTATTCCATATGAATAACCTCTTCAATAAATGGTGCTGGAAAAATTGGACTAAGACATGCAAAAAAATGGACCAAGAATTCTCCCTTACTCCATGTACAAAAATAAACTCAAAATGGATAAGAGACTTAGAGGTCAGACCTGAAACCATAGCATACATTGAGGAAAACTTGGGCAAAACTCTCCATGAACTACAGTTCAGAAATCCCTTTCTGGAAACATATGCAGATGGGAAAAAATGAAGGAAAACATAAACAGATGGGACTACATCAAACTTAAAAGCTTCTGTACAGCAAAAGAGACAACAGAAAAAACTAAAAGATGCCCAACCTGAAACTGGGTAAAATGAAGACTTTCTGACTTGACTTAACTGTTTACCCCTATCTGCTTGCTTCTTTCTCCAAAGCAGGCTACAAGCAGTTCCTTTGCAATTACCTTTAACCTTAACTGGATACTCTTATTTGCCTGCTACTCTCTACAAAGTAGGCTACACACTCTTCTAGCATTTTCACTGATCACCTTTACTATTGATATGCAAAAGCCAGCCAACTGCTCTCTGCTTTCAGCTTCAAAAACTGCAGAAAAGAAAAACTTTAAAACACAGTTTAAACTTTCCACTCGTGGGTTCTTACCACCATCCCCAGCCTTCTCAACCAAAATACCAAACCAATGTAAGACCTTCAGTGCAGTGCAGACTAATTTATTTCTAACAAAGTGATTTTTAATTATCCTAATAATTACAAAAAAAAAATGTAAGACTCAGAATACTTCAACATTGTCCAAAACCTTTCTCAGTATTGTCCAAAGTCCTTTCCCAGATTGCCCCAAATATCCTTAGTCTCTCAGTCCTAATCGTCTCACCAATGTCCAGTCAGAGTCCATCTCCAGACACTTGAAGACTTGTTTTTTTAAATGCTCTTTGTTGTCTTCCACGCTGTCTTCTCCTTGTCACTGTCAGGTAGCAGGAACTCCACGGTGCCAAACCAGCAAAGTTCACTTTCTTCTCAGGCCTAACTTTTGCACAGCCTCTCGCAGATACAAGTTAAACTCAGCAAAACAAACTCCAACACGGAGTTCAAGTCTGCAAACTCCTTAACTGCATTCAGCACACATGCTGCCAGCCTGGGCCAGCCGAGGGTTGCAGGCCCTCGGTGGCCACCTGGCCAAGCTCACATGGCTCACATCTTTACAAGATGACCGATTCCCATCTCCTCTCCATATTGGAATCCCAATCCAATCGCCTAGAATCAAATCCAATCCTCCTCTTTGTTTGCACACCCTTTATATACCCCGATTTCCCACCTTCCAGGAAATCTGTTACACTTCTTTCTTCCCCCTGCATCCCCCTAAAGGGAAATTCCAGCTAAGGTCATTCTCCCATTTTAACATTACCTGTCCTTGAAACCTGCAACCCCAAACAGGAGACAGTGGGGGGGGGGCACACCCTATCAAACCGAATGGGAAAAAATCTTTGCCCTCCACATGAGCGACAGGGGCTTAATAACGAAGATCCACAAGGAACTAACACAACTAAACAAATGCAAAACAAAAAGCCCAATCAAAAAATGGGGAGAAGAACTAAAAAGACACTTTTCCAAAGAGGAAATACAAATGGCCAACAGGCACATGAAAAACTGCTCAACTTCGCTAGTAATAAGAGAAATGCAA